>JALIZH010022168.1:0-31428 GCA_030522465.1 Rhipicephalus appendiculatus | reverse complement strand
ACATTCGCGTTGTCTACAGATCGGGCAGGAAGCACACTGACGCCGATGCGCTTTCTCGGTCACCGATACCTTCCGATGTAGATTCCCTGTCAACGCTCTTCACATCCATGTCTCCCATCGACGCCACGGACATGCCGGCTGAACAGCGGAAGGATCCCCGGCTATCAACTATGCTCAACTACCTGCAGGATCCATCGGCCGCACCTTCTTCGAGAACACTTCGTCGCCAAGCCGCCCACTTTACTGTGCGCGACAACATCCTTTACCGCAGGAATTATATGCCCGATGGTCGCAAATGGCTGCTAGTGATACCACGGCACATGCGTTCCGACATCTGCGCTTACTTCCATGCTGCTCCTCACCATGGTCACGCCGGCGTTCTGAAAACGTATGCTCGGCTCAGGCAACGTTTCTACTGGCGTGGAATGTATCACTTTGTCTGCCAGTACATTCGCTCTTGCACGCTGTGCCAGCGGCGTAAAATTCACCAGCGCCCGTCCGGCCAGTTACAGCCGCTTCCCTGCCCTGCTCGTCCCTTTGATCGCGTTGGCATAGACCTATATGGCCCACTTCCCTGCAGTTCCTTGGGTAACAGATGGATAATTGTCGGCGTCGATCACTTGACGCGCTATGTAGAGACTGCAGCGCTACCTGCCGCCACCGCTCGTGAGGTCGCATTATTCATTCTACGGAATTTCGTTCTTCGACATGGAGCACCACGCGAACTGCTCAGCGACAGAGGGCGTGTGTTCCTCTCCGACGTCATCCAAGCCCTTCTCTCTGCATGCAGCATCATTCACCTCAAGTCTACCGCATACCACCCGCAAACGAACGGCGTGACGGAGAGGTTCAACCGCACGCTCGGTGACATGATAACTATGTACGTCGCGTCGGATCACAGTAACTGGGATGCTGTTTTACCATTTGTAACTTACGCCTATAACACTGCCACACAAGCTACCACGGGCTTTTCCCCGTTTTTCCTGTTGTACGGACGAGAGCCCTCTTGTACCATGGACACACTGCTTCCATACCGACCCGACGCGTCCGAATGCACGCCGGTGTCTGAAGCGGCGAGATATGCAGAGGACTGTAGGCAGCTCGCTCGTAAACTTACAACCGCCGCTCAAGGTCGCGAAAAACTGCGACATGACAATGACGCGTCTTCACCAGACTTCCCGACTGGTTCTCTCGTTTGGTTGTGGATACCTCCTCACAGCCCTGGCCTTACAAACAAGTTTCTTGCACGCTATGATGGCCCCTACCGCATCAAAGGACGCACGTCTCCTGTCAACTACGTAGTTGAGCCCGTGACGCCGTCCCACGACCTCAGACATCGCGGTCGGGACACGGTTCACGTCAGCAGACTTAAGCCGTACTACGACCCCTTGATACTGCCTACGCCTTGAGACGCCAGGATGGCTTGTCTTCTCTCCCAGGGGCAATTGTAGTGAAGACGAGAAAGAAGATTCGCTCGGGCGTCTGTTGCTGTGCGCGAGATCTGGGTTCCTGTCGGACCAGCGCTACTCTGACTGCCAAGTCGTCACCGCCTTTCTAATAAATCTTCATACGACATACTGATGGTCTCGCTGTCGCCACGAGCGTGTTTGGGTGCCGTGCCGTGAACTTTAGGCCGCAAAATATGAGAATTTGTGAGTACACAAAAAACATTGTTGCGCGGACGCTATCAGAGCAGTTCCATTTTTTTTTTTTTTGTTACAACTACGACTTCGGCGCGCCTATGGCGATTTGTGATGTGCCGTCCGGACGATTCAAGGTTTTTATTTTTTATTTTTTATTTTTTTTCAGTCAGAGTTATGGTATATTTCAATGTCATTTAACATGTTGCCTCGCACTTAATATAGGTCGGTCTTCTAAGTGAGCAAATGCCGCTGCTCCTATTTTTTCAGTGTGTTCGTTTCGTTTGGTGGTCACACAAAGCGTGAGAAAATGCGATGCCTATTTTTAATATATGTTGCCTAATTATCGTTCCCTTTGCATTCCACTGAACTTGCCGCTCTCTGCCATCAATATATTCATAGACCAAAGCTTCACCGCTTCGAGATTGCTGATGGAAGGAGAAGTGGTCTACGAGGCCATGTAGTATAGCATACAACGTCAAGGAAACGAATGAAAATACAGTAACGTTTGCCGCACTTGTTCTGTAAACGTTGATGTGAACAAGGACCGACTTGAACTTGAAATAACGGTGAAAGAAAGAGAAGTTTTTGCAGCAACCTCAAGCTGCAAAGCAGGGTAACAACAAGTCGTAAAGAGTGAAATGCAAAATTTTAATGCCCAGCATTATTCGGCGAGATGCCCAGCAATTAGGGAAGTATGTCGAGTCTAACGACAACAGCGCGACATCTTTTCCACATAAATAAATAAGCCTTCAAAAAAAATGCATAGGGTTGAATGGGCCTAACTTGAGTTTAGGAGTGGCACAAGGAAATTTGGGCTTTTTAGCACGTAGCGTTAGCGTCATGAGAATGCACGACTGACTGAAAGAATGTTATTGCCAACATAAATGCAGCACACATCAGCCGCAGCATTTGACTCGTTCGCTATGTACATCCACCAGCAAACGTCGCATACAGGTTATTAAGGCGAAAACCTTCGATGCCTCATCAAAAGGGAAGATTGACCGTCGGTATTCCGCCTCGTCGGCGTCGGCACAATTAATGCAAAAAAAAAAACCATCAGGTGATGACGTCACCACATGTCATCATGAAGTCACAAATTCCCCAAATTTGTCAAGACGTCATGACATCGCCATGACGCCACATAACGTGATGTCACATGATGACGTGTTCACATTACATGCTCGCTTTGCATAGCCACTGTGATCGGTGGGCCGATCACGGAGGCAGTGCAAAACTTCGTTAGGTGCACAAAATGTTTTGGAGCGGGGCGGGGAAAATCAATACACTGACTGACAAGAAGTAGAAGAAGGTGGCTTCCGCCTTCCGGTGATCTTAGAGGAACGCACAAGGAACCTTGCGAATTTTTAAATCCAACGTATCTAAACAATCACTCAAGTATCTGCAGCCCATATTGTAGACGCTGAGCACGGGGCCGACGATCAAGAGGTCGCACAGGAATGTTCTGAGATGGTATCGCAGGATGCAAAACGCAGCGCCTTTTCCATACTGCGGTAGATAAGCACCATTAGCCGGCGGGAAGCGCGCGCGGACGATCGTCGCAGCGCGCACTTTCTGCTACTGAACATCGCAGCCCCGACGCAGTAGCGAAAATCGTCGTCGCGGAAGTGCTTGTTGTACACATGACTCGTAGCCGATCGCTGCTTGCCAGTTCTTAGCACCACAACCCGCTCTTCGCGCAGTTTCTTGTCCCACGGGCACCGTGCAGGCTTATACCGGACTTCGTTGCGTACGTCCGGCACTACGGCATCGAGCAGTAAGAGCAGCATGTTCATCGCTTTCGGAGGCAGCCACTCCTGTTTCAATGGGTTCAGTTGCGTTCAAAATGCGAGAAAACCTCCGTATTCGTGCCGACCGCAGCGTAGGGGGATCTTGAAACTCATTTACAAAGCACGCGGCAGCGCTCCGCAAGCAGCCGACGCGGCCGCCGAGCAGCGTGATCCTGCCAAGCACGTCACGCCGACGGTGGCGCCGGCGTTTGCAGTGGTGGCCCTCGAGGCCAATACGGCGGCGCCTTCATAACGGAAGCCTATCGAAACGCGCTTCACGAGAGTTCTGTAACTCCTCTCGAATTGCCAACTCTCTTTCTCTGCGTCTACCATCCAAAAGGGGTCAAGTGAATACCCGAAGAGAATCATGGCGTCGTAATCCTCTTTTGACTCTTCTTTTTCTTAGAGTGAAGGAAAGACACACGAAACGAACGCACAAGTATACACAGGGCGATCACGAACAACTGTCACGATTGTTACTTCGTGTATGAGCAGCGCGCTCCTTTCGTAAACGCGGCCGCTGCGGCGAGCGACGTGACCTTCGTGCACTATTTAACCACTGTAACTTCAAAGCAAACTTGCGGTGGAAGCAGGAGACGTAAAAACCGGCCAAATCACGATATAAGCGCGCGCGCACGAGCGACCACGCCCGGTGGAAGCGCGCGCGCTTCGGAACGAGAGGGGTGACGACCTTTAGCGAGCGTGCCCTCCACGCCACTTTCGCGCCATCTCTCTAGTTATGACGAAAACGCTTTGAAGTTGCCGAGCTCTGAGGACCGCCAATGGTATATGGTGTATATAAATAGCTCGCCGTTAGCAAGCAGGAGAACGTACGCACTGCGGCTTAGTGGTTTCGCGCCGCGCGCTAGGGAGCGAGAGGTCGTAGGTTCGACGCCAGCGGCGGAACCTAGTTTTAAATGCGAAGCATTTGTTAGCGAAGTTCGGCGACTTTGAGTGTATCTATTTATCTATCTAACTATCTAGCTATCTAGCCGCCTACGACTTTGTTCTCTCCTGGCCGTATCGTTAATGGGATTTATACCAAATTTGGTATGGCATAACATGACTGTATGAAGAACATAAATATATAATATAATGTTTATTTTTTCATCAATACATTTGATGAAGGACAGCTGTAGGTAAAAGCTGCTCTCCGAAAGAGGCAGCTTGACAAGGGCCCACAGCCACCTTTGAACACGACAGAAGTGGCAACAGTCAGCAATAAACTCAAATAACATGCAACAAAACAATGCAAGGCTAAATTAAAAAATAAATAAAATAACAACACTAATAACAATATAGCAACTGCAAAGAACGATCAAAAACTGAACATATGTATTTCGCGCAATTGGGTCTGTGTAGAGTGGAGGAAATCTATGCCAGCTTTCATGTATTTATTAAGTAGCGTAGGAACTATGTAGGATAGCTTATCTTTGGAGTAGTTTGTTTTGGAGGTTTTTATTTTCCACATTTCCTTATTTCGTGTATTAAACAATGTAATGTTTGGCTGTAGTTGGGAAAGGTCATGCAAAAATCGCTGGTCATATCATGAAAATCATGAATAACTTGTCATGAAAAGTATGATTTACATGCCACGCTCATGGCGCGCTCGCGGCCGTTTCGTTAGCTTGACATACACCAAATTTGGGATTGAGTGACATGACTGTATGACGAACATAAATGACAAGTGGTAATATGGAAATCATGACTTGTCTCAAGTGCGACATGACTTGCATGCCACGATCATGGCGTGCTCGCGGCCGTTTCGTTAGCTTGAGATACACCAAATTTGGTTTTGAGTGGCATGACTCTATGACGAACTTAAATGACAAGTGGTAATATGGAAATCATGACTTGTCACGTGTGACATGACTTGCATGCCACGCTCATGGCGCGCTCGCGGCCGTTTCGTTAGCTTGAGATACACCAAATTTGGTATTCAGTGACATGACTGTATGACGAAGATAAATGACAAGTGATAATATGGAAATCATGACTTGTCATGTGCGACATGACTTGCATGCCACGCTCATGGCGCGCTCGCGGCCGTTTCGTTAGCTTGATATACACCAAATTTGGTATTGAGTGACATGACTGTATAACGAACATAAGTGGCAGGTGGTAACATGAAAATCTTGGCATGCATGTCATCTACAATGCCATTTACATGCCACGCTCATGGTGCGCTTGCGTCCAGTTCGCTAGCTTGACATACACCAAAATTGGTATATCGTGACGTGACTGTATGACGAACGCAAATGACAGGCCGTAACATGTAAAACATGACATGCACATTATAACTTAGAAGAATGGACTGTTGGGCGAGTTGGTATTCCATGTTTCAAGAAAGTGCGCGAAAAACGTGGACGAAGAGAGACAGGAACAACACATAACACAATCATGTTGTTCCTGTCTCTCTTCGTCCACGTTTTTCGCGCACTTTCTTGAAACATGCACATTATGTAAAGCATGATTTTCTCCTTCCTGGCTGCTTCGCATTACATCGATTCCCACAGTGCGTGGGATCTGCCGGCTTTTTCTCTTTGCAATCTCATAGTTTATATTTTAGAACGTTATATCCGTGACGGAAATACGTCAGTGGAGCCGTGGTGGACCCCAGCATAAAACGCTTTCGTGTTAAAAGAACACTCAGAATTGGCGCGATGCAAGAGCCAACCTCCTTTTTGGAGAAAGACGTTTCCATCCCACTAAGCGAATGTCGAACGGAGAGTGAGAAGAGAACGCGAAATTCTTGTACAGATCTGCAGACGGAAGTTACAAGTTTCAGTTCACCGCAAGAATCAATAGCCTCTTGAACGCATGCTCACAGCTCGTTGTCTGGCAAGGAATAGTATACGTAGTTTACATCAGTAGCAAGTGCATTCAACTTTATCACTGTGTGCAATTTCAAATAACTCATCATAGCTCCTGAGCTCTTATTAAAAACGGGTCATTGTCGCGGATTCGGTCGGTCCCGAGCGAGGGATTCAGACAAAAACTCAGAGTATAACACAACAAAACATTTATGAAAAAAAAAAACGCACTTAACTCTGAAAATAGAGAAATATAAAAATACAAATGCGAAATCAATTAAGCAACCGACTCCATAACTAAATTGTCTTACTCAGTCTTCTCGCGTCTTAAAACAGTTGATGCATTGGGCCGACCTTACTTTTAAGTGTTTACTTGGTTCAACGCCGCAGCCTCCTCTGCTGCCGCCGTCTGAAGGCTGTGTGAAGCGCACTCTGCTTTCCAGTCTGTGTGAAGCGCTTTTGATAGAAACTCGCGCGCCAAAACCTGTGAATGAACGTGATGTAATTCAGCGGAAGAATTTGGCAGTCATCCCATACATTCGTGGAGTATGCCATCGACTGAAAAAAATTGCAGCTCTAGTCGGAGTCTCGACAAATCTTCTGCGCAGCCAGTAAACGGAGTGGATTGTGCGGCAAAGTGAACGTGCAAGAAGCAGGTGCAAATTCTCCCTCCAAAAAGCATGCACGATGGTTCGTTGAATGCCGACCAGGAGTAGTGTATGACATACCACTATCTTGTGGGAAGTCATACAACGGACAAACAGGCCGTTGCCTAAACGATCGACTGCGAGAACATGCATGCACCATTAAGCACGAAAGGGGCAGTAATATTGTTCTATATTGCGCAAAATGTGGTTGCATGCCACGCTTTGACCTAACAAGAGTTCTAAAAAGACACAAGAACCAATGCGCCAGAGAGATTTCTGAGGCCCACGTCATTCACACGAGCAGTGATTCATCCATAAGCATGTCTCCCGTACACTCTAAAACTTTTCACGCGTAGCAAGCGTGAGTGGAGGCGATTTTTTGCACGCTTGTTTTAGCGTGGTGCACTTTCACGCTAAGCAAGCCACGCTTGCTAGCCGTGACTGGCGACCTTTCTCACGCTTAGAAAAGGTGTAAGAGAGGAGTTTTACTTACTGAATGCGGCATTCTCCTGCCCCTGCAGATGCCTTTCCGGCCGTTAGAAATCATCTAAAATGAAAGCTGGAAGAAGATATTTATTGTGCTGTGTGGGCTTGGCGCCGGCTTGGACGGTATATATACTGATGATTGGCATTAATTAGCTAATTGCGAAAATCAACTCTCGCTTTCATCTTGCACATGTCCAAACTATAGAATGCTACACTGCGACAGCCTGAAATGAGCTTGCTAGCCGGAATATAATTACGGAATACGGTTTACAGTACAGGCAGTAAGCAAGAAATAGGAGACAATCTTTCATTAATTCACTGCCTACCCTTTCCATGATGTACCCGACGGCACATGTTGGGTGTCTGCACACAGCTAAAGATCGGCAGTGCACTCTGTATTTAAGGTGCAGCTAGCAAGCTCACGTTGTGCTGTCGCAGTAGAATGTTCTATAGTCAACACATGTGAGGGATGAAAACTGAAACTTGATTTTTGTAATTAGCTATTTTATGCTGGGCAACCATTACATTTACCCTCCAAGCAGGCGCCAACCAATAACAAATAAAGCACTCCAAAGATTATCTTCTTTCAGCTTCATTTTTAAACACTTTCTGACGGTCAGAAACACATCTTATAGAGCAGGAGAATCCCGCATCAAGTAAATAAAAATCCTCTCTTACACCTTAACTAAGCATTAGGAAGGCCTCCAGTCACTGAACGAAAAGCCTTACATTGCGATTGGGGCGTTAGATCTTCGTTGTGGACCGTTAAAAAATGAGTTGAGTTGGCAGAATTAAAGCGTTATGGATTGTTCCTGAAACTTCGCTAGTCACAAATCCAAACGCCATGGAAGCCAGTGCAGGACAAACTTTCATAAAGCATCTTGCACAAGTGCATCTGCCGAATCCTACAATTAAGCCGCTGATCTGCATTCTTTCGGCGCGATTGTTTATATACGTGGTTATTAAGAAAATTAAGGGAGGGATTTAGTGCGGAGTGCTCCGAGGCTTGAGCGTTTAAATCAAAGATAAAGAGTTAAATAGAACGAAACATTTACAAGAATCTTAAACTTGAGTGAAACGTTTTATTTTCACTTACTTACAAGAACGCTTCTCTCTATAGAAGAGCAATCCAAGAAAATAACACACACGGGAACTATAAAATAGGCAGAAGATGAACTTTTGATGTCGCTTTGAGCGGCACGCGAACTGTGCTCTGTACTTAACTGAAACGAAGTGTAGTTTAGTAAACAAATTCTTCACCATTTTCTCCGCCCATGGAATTTCTTTGGTACCGCACAGTTCACGACGGCTTGAACGAAGCCAAGCAACTGCCAAAAGCAGCCGGATACGCAAGGTCCTTTACGTAGTACACACGCAAACAAAGCACAAATGCTTTTTTCCAGCGACGTGTCTGGTTCCAGCTTCAGGATTTCGCTGGGATCTTTGCCGCATGCCAGCTCCTTCCCGTCACCCCACACAATGCACGGCCAACAATGTCTACGGATGAAACCTGGCAAAGCTAAAAAAAGAGAAATTAAATTGGTACCTGATGGAATGGACAGTTGTAAAATTTCACTTCGTACAGAACTACAAATTCATGAAAATGATTTTGTCGGCAAAGCTCACATTGCGATTGCGGCATTAAATCTCCTCATACCCGGCTCAAAACTGAGTAGTGTTAGAAGAATAAAGATGTTTTGAATTGTCTCTGAAACTTGGCTCTTACAAAATATTTCACTCACCTCTGAAATTAGGGCCATTTTCGCGAGCCTTGGCCGCAAGTACACGTCGACTTCTCAGTACGATGGGTCCGCTAAGGATGCCAGTGTTGCCACTGCAGGTAGAATTTTCCTTAGGCGTCTGACATTCTCCTCGACCGTGCTTGAAAATCTCAATTTACTTTCGAAGGCAAGCTGAAAGATAAAACGTGGAATTAAACTTCACGAACACAGAATACAGCGCACAATCAGCAAAACTTCGTGGCTTATTGATGGTTTAGTTATACGAGCATTGGGGGCCAGCAAGAACAGTACAAATGAGTTTTGAAGTCGTACAGTCAAGTATAAGGTGTACACCGGTGATCTATTTCAGCATAAATTTAAAAACAATTGTATTAAAGAAAAGTTGATGACATTCCAGAAAAACAAAAACGTGGTTCCTATCGCAAGGACGGTCGCCCAGAGAATCTCAATTAAGAAAAATGTGGTATTTAGATGCACATATCGACAGAACAGGCCCTCAGCGCGGTAAAAATAAAAAAAGAACCGTGAAACGGGGGATCATAGTGGCGGCATTTCGCTGTACGAATAAAGCATTCGCTGCTAATTTCAGAAACAGCATTCAAAAGATGAGCTATTAACTACACAACTGAGTACCATACAAAGCACTTCCTTTTTGTATTCGCGACAATTTTGTGCTTTTACAGTGAAAGTTGCACGTCCGAATTGACTATTTTAACACGTTTGCTGTGCTTGAGCCGCTTAGAAAAAACAGCCTTTCTGTAATTCCGTATAAGTTTGCTCTAAGATCACGACATGACCGCAACAGAGCTCCATCCTTGCTGCCACGACAGCTAACATTACCGCCCGCAGAAGCACTTGCTCAACGTACTGCACCGTACGGTAAAGTATTGATGCTTCCTCACGGTAAAGCAAATAATAACTGCACACAACTGAGACTTCACTTCATTGTATCTTACCATATAATGTTAGATTGTGACATAAATATCTCGTCTGTACCCAGAACGATCTCTTGGCAATAGCGGCTTCCATATAATAGTTATAGACTCATGTGTTGCACACGCACATACAACAAGCGAACTTCAGTCGAGATGTGCAGCACAAACACACAATTTTATTGTGGCCTTAACGCGGTTGTGTTTTATAGGATGTAGCACAATTTTAACGCTTCGTAATGTACGCATCGACTGTGTGAATTTACAGTATACAATATATTTTTCGCCATTTTCGAGGCGCTTTGCGGAGCACGGAGGAAGCAGGCGCTGTTCACCCACCGCGCGAGGCGCCAGCCGGCCCCTTTACTGGCGTTGCGCCTCCTCGCCCGAAAACGGCCACCGCCGCGAACCGCAACGCAGCCGTGAAATTTGGCTGATTTGGCGCCGACTAGCCAAACTAGCCAAAGCTTTCGAGCGCCAGACGCGGAGACCGTTGGAAACCCGGCGGCGAAGGAGAAACGGCTCACAGCCACGGCAACGAGAGCAACTCTCCTTCCTTCTTTCTTGTCATCGTTCCCCGTCGATCACACGACGCGAGTGAAACATAAGCTACAGTACTCTCGGGCTGAAAAGCGACATCACTTTCTTTACTACAACGACTTCCATCAGCAATTACTCAATGTAACCATGTCATGTCGCTAAGAATCCGGCATCTAAAGATAATGCTGAATCTGATGTAAGCATTCGAGTCAAAATACGCCGCTATGACAGGAAATCGAGATGTTAGAAACGGAAGTACGTGAATTACTTGTCCCTTTTCAATCCGTGAGTATTGTACGCAGAGAATTCGGCTTGACATTAATATGAAGTTCGAAGATCAATAGGAAGGTCTACAGAATACGCCAACAACGTCACTGTTCGGAAAATAGATGTCGCATATCTGTACACGTGTGCTTGTGCGATACACTGTCACGCGGCCCATATCGCAACACCCTCGCCCACGATGTGAATAAAAGCGCTTGGCGCGCGGTGGGGCAGGGGCACTTTTCCTTCGGCACTCTTGGTTATCGCTATGTTGCTGGCATGCGAATAAAGCATGTTTAAATACTGTCGGTGTCTTCATACCCGGAAGCTCTGGAACACGACATAGTTCTTGGCGACGAGGATCTTGGGGCCCTGGTGGACTGCCACAAGAAGACAAGTCAGCGACACGATGTCGGCGCACTTGGGGCAAGTAGAACCCTTCGATGAATCTTCAGCAGATTGGGCTAGTTATGAAGAACGCCTCCAAGCATTTTTGCGTGCTAACAAAGTCTCGGAGGACCAGAAGGCTGATACCTTGATAAGCCTAGTAGGACCGAAGACATACGCATTGTTGAAGTCGTTGACGTCTCCTGAGACTCCCGCTAAGAAGTCTTTTGAAGAACTTCTAAGCTTACTGCGAAACCACTTTGTTCCTAAACTGTCCATTATCGGCGAAAGAGCCACATTTCATCGCCGCTCGCAACTGCCGCAAGAGACTATTACTCAGTATGCCGCAGAGCTGCGTAGACTCGCGCAAACTTGTGAGTTCGGCACTTTTCTTGATCAAGCGTTAAGGGACAGATTTGTTTGTGGTTTGCTTCGGGCTGACATACAACGAAGTTTATTTGCAGAAGACAATCAGTTAAAGTTTCAGACAGCAGTTGATCGTGCGATAGCCATTGAAGCTGCGATTCAAAGCGCATCTGCTACGCGCTCAACAGCACAGCAGGAATTTCAAGTGCACAAAGTTAAAAGCACTGGGGAAGCTTCTACCTCTTGTTATCGCTGCGGATCGGTGAAACACACCGCCAGCTCTTGTCCGTATGCGAATGCCAAATGTTTTCATTGCAACAAAAAGGGCCACATCAAGAGTGCTTGCCGGAGCAAAGAGCTAAAAGAATCGAAAAGTAAAGATAAACGGCATGTTAGTACCTTGTCACTGCCACGCACCAATTTGAAGAGTGTAAAACCTGCTGCAGACGCAAGACAAAAACCAATCATGGTCGAGGTCGCTATTGACGGCGTACCAGTGAATATCGAACTCGATACAGGGGCTGCTGTATCCGTTATGTCTGTCTCACAGTTCCGTTCTCTTTTTCCCAGAGCTCATTTGCGCAGGACAAGTCTCACCTTGAGAACCTACACAAATGAACCCGTGAAGCCCTGCGGAGTAGCATTTGTTGCAGTCCAGTACAACGCGCAGCGCCAACAGTTGCCTTTGTACGTGCTCCGACAGGACGGCCAGCCGCTGCTGGGGCGCAGTTGGCTACAACACCTCAAGCTGGACTGGACGCAAATACAAGGTCTTCACCGCATGCAGGTGGGAAACACATATGGCTCTGACAGATCGCCTAAATTAGAGTCCTTACTAAACCGCTATCAGGACCTGTTCAAGGGCGAACTCGGCACAGTAAAGGGAGAAAAGGCTACTCTTTTCTTAAGGGGTGACGCGAAGCCAAGATTTTTCAAAGCAAGGAGCGTGCCTTTCGCTCTAAAAACTGCTGTCGAGCAGGAATTATCGAAGCTGCAAGAGCTAGGGATAATTACACCCGTGACCACAAGCCCGTACGCAACGCCGGTCGTGCCAGTTGTTAAACGCGATGGTTCAGTCAGACTTTGCGGTGATTACAAAGTCACGCTAAACCCGATACTGGACATCGAAAGGTATCCGCTACCGAAAGCGGACGAGCTATTTGCCGCGCTGGCAGGCGGTCAACATTTTTCAAAGATTGACCTAAGCAGAGCGTATCAGCAGGTCGAAATGGACGACGAATCCAAACAATACCTTACGCTGAACACGCACAAGGGTCTGTTTCTGGTCAACCGCCTACCGTTTGGCATTTCATCAGCTCCCGCAATATTTCAGCGTATTATGGATAACGCCCTGAAAGGACTAAACGGCGTAACTTGCTATCTCGATGACATACTGATCACGGGCCACACAGAAGCAGAACACTTGCTCAACCTGGAAGCTGTGCTGAAGCGGCTACCAGAACGCGGATTTCGCGTCAAACCTTCGAAATGCGATTTTTTTCGCAATGAACTGCAGTACTTGGGTCACGTCATCACAAAAGACGGTGTTCGCCCGACGGATGAAAAGTTGGTCGCAATTGCAAATGCACCAGCTCCAACAGACAAACAGCAGCTGCAGTCAGTGTTAGGACTCATAAATTACTATGGAAAGTTTGTTCCGAATCTTGCATCCATACTCTTTCCTTTGAACAAGCTCTTGAGTAAGGACGAACCTTGGCAATGGAACGCAGCTTGTCAAAGTGCGTTTGCGCAAGTAAAAAAACTACTGTTGTCAAAGCCTATTCTGATTCACTATGATCCCAGTTTGCCATTGCAGTTGTCATGCGATGCTTCTTCGTACGGAATAGGCCAAGTTTTGTCACACGTTTTTCAAGGCCAAGTTCATCCAATAGCCTATGCTTCACGAACGTTAACAAAAGCTGAACAAGGTTACAGTCAATTGGAGAAAGAAGCATTAGCGCTTGTTTTTGGAGTCAAGAAGTTCCATTACTACGTTTACGGACGGAAGTTTGTGTTGCTCACAGATCACAAGCCACTTGAGACGATCTTTGGCCCAAAAACAGGCATTCCTGCCATCGCAGCTGCCAGACTGCAACGCTGGGCCGTCACGCTTTCTGCATATTCTTTTTCGTTGCAGTATCGCCCTTCAAAGCAGAACGTGGACGCTGATTGCTTATCGCGCCTTCCAATCCAGCAACCGGGAACAGACGGGGCAAAAGAAAATTTTCTGTCTTTGCGTTTAGACAGCATGCCCGTCTGCAGTAAACAGATCGCAGAGGAAACTGCACGGGATCCAGTGTTCCGTCAAGTAGTGCAGTACATCTTGTCAGGCTGGCCTGCTAACGTATCTGCGAACCTGAAACCTTTTTTCTGCAGGAAACTAGAGCTTTCCTTATATCAAGGTTGTGTCATGCTGGGAATGCGTGTGGGGGGTACCAGAAAAATTGCGTAAATTTGTCCTAGATGAATTACATGAGGGGCATCCGGGAGTGGTGCGCACCAAAGAGCTTGCAAGAAGCTATGTGTGGTGGCCAAATATCGATCAGGATATAGAGAGATGTGTCGGCTCTTGTCACGCATGCGCAGAGACACGCAGTTTGCCAGTGAAAGCGCCGCTCCATCCATGGTCCTGGCCGACGCGTCCTTGGCAACGCCTACACATGGACTTTGCAGGTCCAATAAATGGTATATCATACTTAGTAGTAGTCGACGCCCATTCCAAGTGGCCAGAAGTATGTCCCATGACAACCACTACTTCAGAGGCAACCATTGCTTGCATTCATGAACTTTTCTGCAGATTTGGATTTCCAGAAACACTCGTATCCGACAACGGATGCCAGTTCATTTCTGCAGAGTTCCAAGCCTACCTCAAGCACAGGGGCATTCGGCACGTAAGAACCGCACCGTATCACCCAAGTAGCAACGGACTGGCTGAACGTTTTGTTCAGACTTTGAAGTCAGCGCTCCGCAAGACCAGTCCGAGGAGCGCCAGTGAGGAGTTAGCCGACTTCCTTCTGGCGTATCGTAATACGCCTCATGCTACGACAGGGGAGGCCCCTTCCACTTTGCTCCTGGGGAGACGCCTGCGGACCAGACCAGACCTCATACGACCAGCGGTCGAGAACAGAGTGCGCCAGCGCCAGTTCGACCAAACAAGGCGTCACCCGTGTCGCGACAACGTCATCGCTGTTGGTGATTCCGTTCGTGTGCGCAATTTCAGATCAGGACCAAAGTGGCTGTATGCAACAGTTCTTGCCCGTACGGGACCAGTGTCATATCGGCTAAGTGTAGTGACTCCGCGTGGTGTGTTCCAGTGGGTGCGTCACCAAAATCACATCCGCAACGATAACACCGGCATCGCCACGGAGTTCGAACTACCCTTCAGTGAAAGACAGCAAGAAGCTCCCGCACAGGTCCCGGCCTGCGACTCATCACATGACGTCGACAGCCCGCCCACCGCACAAAGTGAACCGGCGGACACTTCAAACGCTCCTAGCGAACGTCGCTACCCGCAGAGACAGCGTCGCCCACCTGATCGCTTTGTGCCGTGAACTTTTTGGACAATGCTTGGGGATCGAAATAAGTGTGGGGGGGGATGTCGCATATCTGTACACGTGTGCTTGTGCGATACACTGTCACGCGGCCCATATCGCAACACCCTCGCCCACGATGTGAATAAAAGCGCTTGGCGCGCGGTGGGGCAGGGGCACTTTTCCTTCGGCACTCTTGGTTATCGCTATGTTGCTGGCATGCGAATAAAGCATGTTTAAATACTGTCGGCGTCTTCATACCCGGAAGCTCTGGAACACGACAATAGATGCAAAATATATAATGAGCCAAGACAATTCAAATTAATTTGCTTACCCAGCAAGCGGCCGTGAATGGCAGGCCAGTGCCCATAGTGCGCAGTTGGCAGAGAGTGGCGCCGTGTCGCGCGAGGATTCCGGGCAGTCGCATTCGGTGTTCTTGCATCTACCGCGCTGCACACCACGCAGGTCAATCAATGTCAAGTTATTCATGAAGCTGTTCCTCCTTCACCACTTTTCTCAACCACACAAAGCGAGCCCACCGCACAGTACACTCGAAGGCCAAGCAGACACCTGGCAGAGACGACGCACAATGTACCTGCTGAGTCAATGGCTCCAACGGCTCTAACCCCGTTTCCCGCCAAAAGTATATACTGAAGCGAGCGCCACCTTTCAAAGCGCTCGCGTTTAAAACAAAAATAAATGAAAGGAGGCACAAGTCACAGCAGCCAATCAAAAGCGCGTAACGGCGACGTCGCACGGCTGCCTTGGCGATTGTATCAGGATATATATACGCGTGACGAGGAGAATTGCGATCGGCGGCGCGGACTTATGCTCAGCGTAAGTTTTCCGGTTCTCACGCGTAGCATCCCCCATCGCGCGTAAAATAAAGCAAATGCACGTTTCCTCGACCGGCGTCACGCTTGGGCGGAGGAAAGCCACACATATTTCGAGCAAATGGTGCTCAAAACGTATTTTACGACGCCGAGGAGCGCGTTTCACGCTTACTACGCGTGAAAGGTTTTAGAGTGTAGACCTCCTCAAGAAAAAGCATGGGCATATTGCCACGCGCGTTTCTTATTTTGCTCTATTCGGTTCTTCGCCCTCAAAGTCTGTCAGCAATGCTCAGCGCAAACCGCGCCTGACTGTTCTAGAAGCTTCGCGATTACTGTAGATCGTTTTGTTAAGATTGCGCGCAAGACGCGAACACTCGAGCTTATTCCAGAGCTTGTGCGACAACGAGTGATAAGACTGGAATATTCTATGACGCACGTATAAATGCCGACGCGCTTCACCGCTTGCCAGTTGATCGACGGCCGACGCTCTGCTCGCCGCTATCAGTGCCAGCGTGTATTGCTGTAATCTTACTTTCTGTTTACCGGCCACAAGTTCGTCCTAATAAACAGTTTCATATTGGACACGTCGCCTGCTTCCTTCGTCGACGTCACACCCACGTGACATCTGGTGGAGGTGCTGCTTCGTTCATGTACCGGACACCCCCGTCAAGCCGTGAACCCAGCCCCACTCGCGAGGGAGACGTCGACACCAACCACGACCAGCGAGTTAGCCGTAGGCAGCAAGGTCTACATCCGGAGTACGGTCCTCTACCTGACAAGACTCGGAAGACCAAGACCATGACCTCGACTGCGGCAACGATGACTGCCGCTGCGCCACAGCCAGCGATCGTAATGCAGCAGCCAAGGGAGCCACCGACTTTCCGTGGATCATCGTTCGAAGACCCTGAGACCTGGCTGGAGACATACGACCGAGTGGCCACCCTAAACCACTGGGAGCCGGAAGAGAAGCCGCGTCGCGTCTACTTTTACCTGGAAGACGCGGCAAGGACCTGGTTCGAGAATCGGGAGTCTGCGCTTCAAACCTGGGGTCTTTTCCGCGGCACATTCCTGGACACGTTCAGGAGCATCGCCCGCAAGGAAAGAGCCGCGACGTTGCTGGAGACGAGGCTGCAACTCCCGAACGAAAGAGTGGCCATCTTCGCTGAAGAACTGACGCGACTCTTCCGACACGCTGACCCCGACATGCCCGAGGAGAAGAAAGTCCGTTTTCTCATGCGAGGAGTCAAGCAAGAACTCTTCGCCGGGATGATGCGGAACCCACCAAAGACCGTCCAGGAATTCTTGTCGGAAGCAACAGCGATCGAGAAGACGCTGGAAATGCGAACCCGCCAGTACGATCGCCGAACGATGCAAGACAGCCCAGGAGTTCATGCTCTCGGCTCCGACGACCTGCGCGAAACGATACGAGCGATCGTGCGGGAGGAACTGCGCAAGCTGTTACCCTCATCAATGCCGCAAGTGGACTCGATCGCCGACATCGTTCGCGAAGAGATCCAGCAGTCGATCTGCACCCCCCCAACCGCCACAGCCGCATGCCATGAGCTACGCTGCTGCCGCCCGACGCTCCGCTCCGCCTCCACGTCCACGTCAGGAGGCCGCACCACCCCATTTCCGCCGCCAGACACCGCCGTCCCCACGACCGACGCCATACCGCTCACCTGCCAGCGAGCACTACTCCCCAAGAAAAACCGACATCTGGCGAGCCCCTGACAACCGCCCGCTCTGCTACCACTGCGGGGAAGCTGGACATACCTACCGCCGCTGCCAGTACCGCCAGATGGGCCTAAGCGGCTTCGCCGTCAACGCACCGCCCCCACAGCACGGCGAGCGCCCACGCGACATCGCCGACTACTTGACCACCACTGAGTGGGCACCTCGACGTTCATCGCGTTCGCCATCGCCTGGACCCTACCGGTCCCCTAACCGACGACAGCAGTACAGCAGCCTCAACCGGGGCCGTTCCGTGAGCCCATATCCGGAAAACTAAGGGCAGCAACCGATGGAGGTGCGGTTGCTGTACGACGAACTACCGAAGACCCTCCGCCGACGCCGACGACGACGCCGCGACGATACCTGAAGAACAAAGCAAGAGAGAGCCCTGAAGTCGAAACTTCGCGGCCGGAAGAAGACCTGACGACGCCACGTGGAAGCAGCGGAGCAAACCGCCGCAGCCGTGATCCGACGCCGCGACCCAACCGTAACGCACGACGACGAACCAGCGACCTCGACGTAATATTCGACGGCCACAACGTCACCGCTCTCGTCAACACTGGAGCCGACTATTCCGTCGTCAGTGGACCTTTTGCGATGAAGTTGAAGAAAGTGAAGACTGCTTGGCAAGGCCCTGAAATGCGGACCGCTGGGGGTCATCTAATAACGCCGGCCGGTGTTTGCACAGCAAGAGTCACCATCAATAACCGGACTTATCCCGCCAGCTTTCTAATTCTGCAGCACTGCTCCAGGGATGTGATACTGGGGATGGACTTCCTAAGTCAACACGGCGCCGTGATCGACCTGAGGTCTGAGTCGATAACACTGACTTCAGACGAAGCGTTGCCGCCCCACACGACGCCGTAAAATCATGCCTTGAATGTAATTGAAGAGCAGGTCACCGTTCCGCCCCTCTCCAGCGTCGTCATTTCCGTCGGCACCGAAATACCCGCTGACATTGAAGGCGTCATCGAGGGCGATCAGCGCCTGCTTGTGAACCATCAGATTTGCGTCGCAAGAGTACAAGAAAAGTACTACTGGCCGCGCCTTGCCGCCGACGTCGCCCACTACGTAAGGACGTGCCGAGACTGTCAGCGACGGAAGACACCGCCAGCAAGACCAGCAGGCTTCCTTCACCCGATCGAGCCTCCTCGGCGACCGTTCCAGCAGATCGGCATGGACCTCCTGGGGCCGTTCCCAACGTCGACTTGCGGAAATAAATGGATCGTCGTAGCTACCGACTACCTCACCCGCTACGCCGAAACAAAAGCCCTGCCCAAGGGCAGTGCCGCCGAGGTAGCCAAGTTCTTCGTTGAGAACATCGTCCTTCGACACGGCGCCCCAGAGGTTCTCATCACCGACAGAGGTACAGCGTTTACGGCTGACTTAACTCAGGCGATCTTGGGATACAGCCACACAAGCCACCGCCGGACCACCGGGTACCACCCACAGACCAATGGCCTGACCGGGCGTCTAAATAAGACTATCGCCGACATGCTGGCCATGTACGTCGACGTCGAACACAAGACGTGGGACGCCATCCTTCCGTACGTGACCTTCGCATACAACACGGCCGTGCAGGAGACGACACAGATGACGCCATACAAGTTGGTCTACGGAAGGAACCCGGCAAAGACGCTCGACGCCATGCTGCCCAACGTCGCAGATGAAGAAAACCTCGACGTCACCGTCTACCTACAGCGCGCCGAAGAAGCCCGACAACTCGCCCGCCAGCGCATCAAGAATCAGCAGACAACCGACAGCCGCCGTTACAATCTTCGACGACGCTTTGTGGAATACCAGCGCGGCGACCGCGTTTGGGTGTGGACGCCGATACGCCGACGCGGACTCAGTGAAAAACTTCTTCGGCGATACTTCGGGCCATACAAGGTGCTTCGACGTCTCGGTGCTCTGGACTACGAGGTCGTTCCGGACGGCATTACTAACTCCCAACGGCGTCGTGCGCGACCTGAAGTCGTCCATGTCGTGCGCCTCAAGCCGTATTACGCGCGTTAGCGGACCTGAGGACTTCACTTATTGCTTTATTGTTGTACTTTCTTTCTTTGTTGTTGTGACTTATTGTTGCATGCATTTTTTTCCCATGTTCTGTTTTAAGCATCGGGCCGATGCTTTTTCAGAGGGGGGGCATTGCCACGCGCGTTTCTTATTTTGCTCTATTCGGTTCTTCGCCCTCAAAGTCTGTCAGCAATGCTCAGCGCAAACCGCGCCTGACTGTTCTAGAAGCTTCGCGATTACTGTAGATCGTTTTGTTAAGATTGCGCGCAAGACGCGAACACTCGAGCTTATTCCAGAGCTTGTGCGACAACGAGTGATAAGACTGGAATATTCTATGACGCACGTATAAATGCCGACGCGCTTCACCGCTTGCCAGTTGATCGACGGCCGACGCTCTGCTCGCCGCTATCAGTGCCAGCGTGTATTGCTGTAATCTTACTTTCTGTTTACCGGCCACAAGTTCGGCCTAATAAACAGTTTCATCTTGGACACGTCGCCTGCTGCCTTCGTCGACGTCACACCCACGTGACAATATGATGGAAGAATAATCTTTTCGCATGTGTTGCTAAGATTGCTTGTCTTCGTATCACTTTTGTTCATGTTTTTCCCTAAGTGTATATTCCTTGATGGCGAAATAAAACTATTTGTTGTTTGTCAGCGCCTGGTCTTGTCGCTTCTTTCTACGTCTCGTGTTAGCGCTGTTTTTCCGAAGTTCAGTATGTACCAGCAAGCCCGCATTAACACTCCACATCGGCTTTGCCAGGTGTCATGCTCTGAAGCTTTATTCGTAGCGGCGAATCAGGTTTGTGGATTTTCACTAACAAAAAATATTTTTATTGCTTTCTATCGCTCGAACGAAGTTGCTCAGGTTAATCAGAGTGACTCGACGGTAGTGGCATTGTAGAATGATCTTTCGATCTCATTAAAAAAAAAAAAAAACCTGGTATCATTTTGTTTGGGCTGCACATATCTTTGCACTTCATGCACGTACGCATGCGAGCACTTTTACATGTGTTCCTCCTGTGCAATGCGCCCGCGTACGTTGCTATCTGGTTTATATACATGCACGCACCACTTTCGAAAATAACCCGCCGCGGTGGTCTAATGGTCATGGAGCTCGAGTAGCCCCTAGTAGCACCAAATGCTGCCACAAAGTTGAAGCAACTTCCTGAATGCTGCGGCAACATTGTGTCAACATTTGGTGCTACTAGGGCTGCTGACCCGCAGGTCGCGCGATCGAATCCCGGCGACGGCGGCTGCATTTACGATGGAGGCGAAAATGTTTGAGGCCCGTTTACTTAGATTTAGGTGCACGTTAAAAAAAACCCAGGTGGTTGAAATGTCCGGCACCCTCCCATACGGCGACTCTCATTATCATATGGTGGTTTGGTGACGTCAGACCCCAACAATTATTATTACTACTTTCGAGAATGAAGCATATGTGCCGCGTCTGTGTCCGCGTCGCTTTTCGTCGTTGCTTGTTTGCGCGCGAAAAAGTGAACACGAAGGACCAATATCCCCGAATATACACGCTTTGAAATACTTTATGCGATTCAACCTTTATTCTGTGTAAATATTGTGTGCTGACCATCCATCGTGATTTCTCTGGCCTCTCATTCAGGACGAATTGTTTTACATCGCCGAGAACCGCAAGGCTCCGAGGGCCGAAACGTGCAGTGTATTGTTCGGGTCAATCTGTGGCCCGCTGACCAGTGAGGTCCACAACTGGACCATCCACATCAGTGTTCCATCCAAATCGCGGGCCCACGAGGACTCTCAGCACAATTCAATGGTAAGGAATCGTTTCTGCTTTGTTGGCGTTTTGCGCGTTCTCTACGCGCTTTGTGTGAATGTGAAAATTATGCCATTTTGTGATTTGTTGCATAGGCAGTACATCACGTGTTTAGGCCACGTAAGGCAGATGCAGAAAAAAAAAGCCTTCAACAGTAAGCTGAGCCTCGCACTGACGCATCGTTTTTAACCCTTCCAGTCCAAGTGCGCCTCAGGTGAAGGCCTAACGCAGACTGCTTAGAAAGAGCTAGGAAAGCCACTGCTTTTTTATGTGCATTACAGGGCATTAGAAATGTGCCAGGGTTCATAGACTTAAAGAGCAGTGACACAAAAATTTTTGAGCTTGTGTTCCTTTTTGTTTTTTGCAATATGCAGCTTATGACTCACTTATTACGGCTGGAAACCTTGCTTGCGTGAGTGCGCGACGGTTATTTATTTAAAAACGTTTTTTAAAGCGCCCAGTCGCAGTTTTGGTTTCAAGGAGCACCGAGCTAGCCACTTTGTGGCAATAGGGCGCAACTGCAGGCCTCTTCTGTGTGTCGTTTCTGCACCTCTAGCGCTTGCCTTTCAGCTTCTGAAGCAAAACCTTACAGACCGGCATCACTACCACGCTTGGGCAACACGCACCCTGCAACCTTTTTAACGGGGCATTAATGCTCTCGTTGTCGGTGTCATGGCACGATTTCATTAATGAAGATTTTGGACACATCATAGCAATGGCGCGTTTCACAACCTTAGAGTGCGCAGACGCGCCATTGCTATAATGTGTCCAGAATCTTCATTAATAAAATCGTGCCATCACGCCTCGAACGAGAGCTTTAACGCGCAGTTAGAAGGTTCCAGGATGCGCGTTACCCAAGAGTGCACATGGTAGTGACGTCGGTCTATGAGGTTTTGCTTCAGAAGCTAAAAGGCAAGCGCCAGAGGTGTAGAAACGACACACAGAAGAGGCCTGCAGTTGTGCCCTATTACCTCGAAGTGGCTCACAATCTTAAGAATGTGGCCACTAGATACCAAATCACGGTTGTATTTTCTGCCCTCCGGAAACTGTCTATGCTGTGCAGGCGTGTTTGTAAAGAAAATGAAAAGCCGCAATGTGAAAAGAAACACCTGAAGTTCCTTGCGTACAGCGAAGGTGTGCTCTACAAGATTCCACTCTCTCGTGGCAAAGTGTATGTAGGGCAGTCAGGCCGCTGTGTCAATGATCGCCTTCAAGAAGATGAGCGATCCCTGCCGACTGGCACAGGCTCCCATGTAGCTCAACACTGGAAAAAAGTGCAATTGTCAAGCTTTGTTTAGACTGAGTGCTATCTTAAAGAGGAGCCGTGACACCACCGCCCGAGAATAATCGGAAGCAATGTTCATACAGTCAATGCGTTTGCAGTGTGCCTTCCATAACCTTGTTTAGCCCCGCATTTTCTTTTTTGGATCATGAGGGTGCTCGGGTGACCAAGTTGAGCTGGTTGTGCGCATGGTGTGCACGACCCACCGGTATCTCGTTGGTATAAAGAGTGGAGTTCTGCGCGAAAAAGAAACAAAACACTATGGGTCCCTTTCTGAGCTGTAACGGACGGCACTCGCGGACTCACGTTACAACGACACCAAAGTGAAGCATGGAATTGGTTTCGATTGACAGGTTCAATTCTGAGAACGTCTCTACTTTTACTGTCATTGGCTAAATGACAGAGAGGGGAATTACGATCAAGCTTTCTTCTTTCGTGCTTGTTTGTGTTGCGCAAAGGTACTAAAAGACGAAGTTTCAGCTTTAACTTTCTCGTCGGAATCTCCCAGCAAGGCGTCATAGATATCGACATTAACGCAACGAAACAGCCTGAAACATGACAGGGTACTTCATTGTTAGTGATTAGGAGCTACGAAGAACGTAGTCGATGCTGTCAGGATCCGTGAGTTCACGGTGTTTTAGTGGAGGGATTTCCTTGTGCCGTATTCTTTTTGCATTTTCTCGCTTATGTGGCGTCTTCTTGCGGCAAGCTTTATAATTGTGGAATTGTGAGAAAATACTTTACTGATATGAGAACCGTAATTTTCCTTTTTAGTGTCTCATGTTTATTCAATTTCCCGATCCTTCTGCCTGTTTAGTCCATTCACACTCAAACTGCAAAAACTCATTTCACACGTTTCAAAACTCTGTTACTTGGAAAACACTCAAGATATCTTGCATAATTTTATACTGATATGTACACAAGCCTTACAATTATGTTTCCAATATTTTTATGCTTCGAAAGTATTGTCTGTCATCAAGAGTATTGGAAATACTATCTGTGCGCCCTCCTGTGCCATTTATTGATGAAAACTATAACGCGCTGTCTTCTTCTGTGCTGACAAAACTTTAATAGTATTTTTCTCCATTGCTTTCTCGTTTTAATAGGAGGACAACAGCGAAGAAGACAATGTCGAGAAAGGAGTCAAAGTGCTGCACATCTCGGACACACACTACGATCCCGAGTACTCGCCAGGGAGCAACGCAGTGTGCGATGATCCCGTGTGTTGTCGAAAGAACAACGGGCTTCCCAAATCAGCTGCCGATCGTGCCGGAAGATGGGGGCACCTGGGAAAATGCGACATACCGCTAAGGACGCTGGAGAGTGCTCTCAAACACGCCTCTGAAAACCACAAGGTCTGACTTTAATACTTCTTGCTTAATCTCTGCTTTGGCTGCTTACGAGATGATAGCCGCCAAATTGAGACCAACGCAATTTTGTTACAACCTTATGAAACGTGTCATTTACTACAGCGTTGGTAAACTGCAGTATTCTGAATGAAATCAAAAGAGGACATTTAGCACAAAGTTGTGCAAACTTGAACCTTAAATTTGTAAATTTAGCCCGAATGCATTCGTTTAATTATTGCATTTGAGACCAAACTTTCAAGAACGTGCCTGTTCTCAGGTCTACCGAGTTATAACTTGGTGTTCAGCGCAGATTCCTATTAACCTATACAGAAAAACATGAATTTTGTTTCACGACACCAGTAGGCTGTCAAATCTTTCAAGGTTAGATTAATTCTGTTAGGAAGCAGAAAGGGGTTTTTTGGGATTTCTGCAAGTCGAAAAATGCTCTCTCCTAACAGCGCAGCTCTTTAAGATTTTCATTCCGGCGTGACCAAAAAACTAAGCTGTGCCTGCGCTCTCTTCTTCCTTTTATTCGTCTTACGATTGACCATAAATAGAGACAGTTTCGTCTTCCTGAAATGAGGCCACTAATACTGCATTTTCTCTATCACCCACTAACTTATACTGAAAAGAATCCGTAAACAGGGGGTGTGTGCTCGAGCCGACATTTGGACAAGTGGACTTGTCTTCGTCAAGACTAAAACTTCAAGGCTAGAACTTCAAGGCTAGAAGAAGCCTTGAAGAAGACAAGTCCAGTTGTCGAAACGTCGGCTCGAGCACACAAGCCCTGTTTACGGAATTTTTTTCATCGCAAGCGTCCAACTTCACCTTCTTGCCGTTTTTCTAGTTACTTGGAGTATCATAATTCTTGTGGCCGGCACAACCATGGTGGTTAACCTGAGAGATGTGGAATGTAGGCGCGTTTTCAATGCGTGTGCCCACTGAAAAACTAAAAACAGAAGCGTAGAACAGATATACGGGGGGAGAGAAAAAAAACACAAAAAGACAAAGACATATTGAGAGAAAGAAAAAAACAGATAGGAACAGAGCACATTACGAATTGAAACCATTCTGCAAATGAGTTCTGCGGAAACCCGCAAGGTGGTGGAAGGGTTAATAAAGGGAAAATAGACAACCACCCGTTTTGTAGCATGAAGACACAAGGAAATCCGTACGCATTTCTCAGAAAGAAAAGCTTCTTAGTTGCCGAAAAATTCGTCCTGGTCCAGGGTTCGAACCCGGACCAACGCCTATCCGGGGCGGTCGCTCTGCCAATTGAGCTAACCAGGAAGCTAGCAATTGGCAGCGCGAGGGCGAATCCATCGACAACTGGAAGCGCATGGACAGAAGTAACGCAAATGAGTTCTGCGAAAACCCGCAAGGTGGCGGAAGGGTTAATAAAGGGAAAATAGACAACCACCCGTTTTGTATACGAAGCCACAAGGAAATCCGTACGGATTTCTCAGAAAGAAAAGCGTCTTAGTTGCCGAAAAATTCTTCCTGGTCCGGGGTTCGAGCCCGGGACCAACGCCTATCCGGGGCGGTCGCTCTACCAATTGAGCTAACCAGGAAGATAGCAATTGGCAGCGCGAGGGCGAATCCATCGACAACTGGAAGCACATGGACAGAAGTAACGCAAATGAGTTCTGCGGAAACCCGCAAGTTGGCGGAAGGGTTAATAAAGGGAAAATAGACAACCACCCGTTTTGTAGCACTAAGCCACAAGGAAATCCGTACGGATTTCTCAGAAAGAAAAGCTTCTTAGTTGCCGAAAAATTCGTCCTGGTCCGGGGTTGGAACCCGGACCAACGCCTATCCTGGGCCGTCGCTCTACCGATTGAGCTAACCAGGAAGCTAGGAATTGGCAGCGCGAGGGCGAATCCATCGACAACTGGAAGCACATGGACAGAAGTAACGCAAATGAGTCCTGCGGAAACCCGCAAGTTGGCGGAAGGGTTAATAAAGGGAAAATAGACAACCACCCGTGTTGTAGCACAAAGCCACAAGGAAATCCGTACGGGTTTCTCAGAAAGAAAATCTTCTTAGTTGCCGAAAAATTCGTCCTGGTCCGGGGTTCGAACCCGGACCAACGCCTATCCGGGGCGGTCGCTCTACCGATTGATCTAAATAGGAAGCTAGCAATTGGCAGCGCGAGGGCGAATCCATCGACAACTGGAAGCACATGGACAGAAGTAACGCAAATGAGTTCTGCGGAAACCCGCAAGGTGGTGGAAGGGTTAATAAAGGGAAAATAGACAACCACCCGTTTTGTATACGAAGCCACAAGGAAATCCGTACGAATTTCTCAGAAAGAAAAGCTTCTTAGTTGCCGAAAAATTCGTCCTGGTCCGGGGTTCGAACCCGGACCAACGCCTATCCGGGGCGGTCGCTCTACCGATTGAGCTAACCAGGAAGCTAGCAATTGGCCGCGCGAGGGCGAATCCATCGACAACTGGAAGCACATGGACAGAAGTAACGCAAACGAGTTCTGCGGAAACCCGCAAAGTGGCGGAAGGGTTAATAAAGGGAAAATAGACAACCACCCGTTTTGTAGCACGAAGCCACAAGGAAATCCGTACGGATTTCTCAGAAAGAAAATCTTCTTAGTTGCCGAAAAATTCGTCCTGGTCCGGGGTTCGAACCCGGACCAACGCCTATCCGGGGCCGTCGATGTACCGATTGAGCTAATCAGGAAGCTAGGAATTGGCAGCGCGAGGGCGAATCCATCGACAACTGGAAGCACATGGACAGAAGTAACGCAAATGAGTTCTGCGGAAACCCTCAAGGTGGCGGAAGGGTTAATAAAGGGAAAATAGACAACCACCCGTTTTGTAGCACGAAGCCACAAGGAAATCCGTACGGATTTCTCAGAAAGAAAATCTTCTTAGTTGCCGAAAAATTCGTCCTGGTCCGGGGTTCGAACCCGGACCAACGCCTACCCGGGCCGGTCGCTCTACCGATTGAGCTAACCAGGAAGCTAGCAATTGGCAGCGCGAGGGCGAATCCATCGACAACTGGAAGCACATGGACAGAAGTAGCGCAAATGAGTTCTGCGGAAACCCGCAAGGTGGCGGAAGGGTTAATAAAGGGAAAATAGACAACCACCCGTTTTGTATACGAAGCCACAAGGAAATCCGTATGGATTTCTCAGAAAGAAAAGCTTCTTAGTTGCCGAAAACTTCGTCCTGGTCCGGGGTTCGAACCCGGACCAACGCCTATCCGGGGCGGTCGCTCTACCGATTGAGCTAACCAGGAAGCTAGCAATTGGCAGCGCGAGGGCGAATCCATCGACAACTGGAAGCACATGGACAGAAGTAACGCAAATGAGTTCTGCGGAAACCCGCAAGGTGGAGGAAGGGATAATAAAGGGGAAATAGACAACCACCCGTTTTGTAGCACGAAGCCACAAGGAAATCCGTACGGATTTCTCAGAAAGAAAAGCGTCTTAGTTGCCGAAAAATTCGTCCTGGTCCGGGGTTCGAACCAGGGACCAACGCCTATCTGGGGCGGTCGCTCTACCAATTGAGCTAACCAGGAAGCTAGCAATTGGCAGCGCGAGGGCGAATCCATCGACAACTGGAAGCACATGGACAGAAGTAATGCAAATGAGTTCTGCGGAAACCCGCAAGGTGGCGGAAGGGTTAATAAAGGGAAAATAGACAACCACCCGTTTTGTAGCACGAAGCCACAAGGAAATCCGTACGGATTTCTCAGAAAGAAAAGCGTCTTAGTTGCCGAAAAATTCGTCCTGGTCCGGGGTTCGAACCCGGGACCAACGCCTATCCGGGGCGGTCGCTCTACCAATTGAGCTAACCAAGAAGCTAGCAATTGGCAGCGCGAGGGCGAATCCATCGACAACTGGAAGCACATGGACAGAAGTAACGCAAATGAGTTCTGCGGAAACCCGCAAGTTGGCGGAAGGGTTAATAAAGGGAAAATAGACAACCACCCGTTTTGTAGCACGAAGCCACAAGGAAATCCGTACGGATTTCTCAGAAAGAAAAGCGTCTTAGTTGCCGAAAAATTCGTCCTGGTCCGGGGTTCGAACCCGGGACCAACGCCTATCTGGGGCGGTCGCTCTACCAATTGAGCTAACCAAGAAGCTAGCAATTGGCAGCGCGAGGGCGAATCCATCGACAACTGGAAGCACATGGACAGAAGTAACGCAAATGAGTTCTGCGGAAACCCGCAAGTTGGCGGAAGGGTTAATAAAGGGAAAATAGACAACCACCCGTTTTGTAGCACGAAGCCACAAGGAAATCCGTACGGATTTCTCAGAAAGAAAATCTTCTTAGATGCCGAAAAATTCGTCCTGGTCCGGGGTTGGAACCCGGACCAACGCCTATCCTGGGCCGTCGCTCTACCGATTGAGCTAACCAGGAAGCTAGGAATTGGCAGCGCGAGGGCGAATCCATCGACAACTGGAAGCGCATGGACAGAAGTAACGCAAATGAGTTCTGCGGAAACCCGCAAGGTGGCGGAAGGGTTAATAAAGGGAAAATAGACAACCACCCGTTTTGTATACGAAGCCACAAGGAAATCCGTACGGATTTCTCAGAAAGAAAAGCGTCTTAGTTGCCGAAAAATTCTTCCTGGTCCGGGGTTCGAACCCGGGACCAACGCCTATGCGGGGCGGTCGCTCTACCAATTGAGCTAACCAGGAAGATAGCAATTGGCAGCGCGAGGGCGAATCCATCGACAACTGGAAGCACATGGACAGAAGTAACGCAAATGAGTTCTGCGGAAACCCGCAAGTTGGCGGAAGGGTTAATAAAGGGAAAATAGACAATCACCCGTTTTGTAGCACTAAGCCACAAGGAAATCCGTACGGATTTCTCAGAAAGAAAAGCTTCTTAGTTGCCGAAAAATTCGTCCTGGTCCGGGGTTGGAACCCGGACCAACGCCTATCCTGGGCCGTCGCTCTACCGATTGAGCTAACCAGGAAGCTAGGAATTGGCAGCGCGAGGGCGAATCCATCGACAACTGGAAGCACATGGACAGAAGTAACGCAAATGAGTTCTGCGGAAACCCGCAAGTTGGCGGAAGGGTTAATAAAGGGAAAATAGACAACCACCCGTGTTGTAGCACGAAGCCACAAGGAAATCCGTACGGGTTTCTCAGAAAGAAAATCTTCTTAGTTGCCGAAAAATTCGTCCTGGTCCGGGGTTCGAACCCGGACCAACGCCTATCCGGGGCGGTCGCTCTACCGATTGATCTAATCAGGAAGCTAGCAATTGGCAGCGCGAGGGCGAATCCATCGACAACTGGAAGCACATGGACAGAAGTAACGCAAATGAGTTCTGCGGAAACCCGCAAGGTGGTGGAAGGGTTAATAAAGGGAAAATAGACAACCACCCGTTTTGTATACGAAGCCACAAGGAAATCCGTACGGATTTCTCAGAAAGAAAATCTTCTTAGTTGCCGAAAAATTCGTCCTGGTCCGGGGTTGGAACCCGGACCAACGCCTATCCTGGGCCGTCGCTCTACCGATTGAGCTAACCAGGAAGCTAGGAATTGGCAGCGCGAGGGCGAATCCATCGACAACTGGAAGCGCATGGACAGAAGTAACGCAAATGAGTTCTGCGGAAACCCGCAAGGTGGCGGAAGGGTTAATATAGGGAAAATAGACAACCACCCGTTTTGTAGCACGAAGCCACAAGGAAATCCGTACGGATTTCTCAGAAAGAAAAGCTTCTTAGTTGCCGAAAAATTCTTCCTGGTCCGGGGTTCGAACCCGGGACCAACGCCTAGCCGGGGCGGTCGCTCTACCAATTGAGCTAACCAGGAAGATAGCAATTGGCAGCGCGAGGGCGAATCCATCGACAACTGGAAGCACATGGACAGAAGTAACGCGAATGAGTTCTGCGGAAACCCGCAAGTTGGCGGAAGGGTTAATAAAGGGAAAATAGACAACCACCCGTTTTGTAGCACGAAGCCACAAGGAAATCCGTACGGATTTCTCAGAAAGAAAATCTTCTTAGTTGCCGAAAAATTCGTCCTGGTCCGGGGTTCGAACCCGGACCAACGCCTATCCGGGGCGGTCGCTCTACCGATTGAGCTAACCAGGAAGCTAGCAATTGGCAGCGCGAGGGCGAATCCATCGACAACTGGAAGCACATGGACAGAAGTAACGCGAATGAGTTCTCCGGAAACCCGCAAGGTGGCGGAAGGGTTAATAAAGGGAAAATAGACAACCACCCGTTTTGTAGCACGAAGCCACAAGGAAATCCGTACGGATTTCTCGGAAAGAAAAGCTTCTTAGTTGCCGAAAAATTCGTCCTGGTCCGGGGTTCGAACCCGGACCAACGGCTATCCTGGGCCGTCGCTCTACCGATTGAGCTAACCAGGAAGCTAGGAATTGGCAGCGTGAGGGCGAATCCATCGACAACTGGAAGCACATGGACAGAAGTAACGCAAATGAGTTCTGCGGAAACCCGCAAGGTGGCGGAAGGGTTAAGAAAGGGAAAATAGACAACCACCCGTTTTGTATACGAAGCCACAAGGAAATCCGTACGGATTTCTCAGAAAGAAAAGCGTCTTACTTGCCGAAAAATTCGTCCTGGTCCGGGGTTCGAACTCGGGACCAACGCCTATCAGGGGCGGTCGCTCTACCAATTGAGCTGACCAGCAAGCTAGCAATTGGCAGCGCGAGGGCGAATCCATCGACAACTGGAAGCACATGGACAGAAGTAACGCCAATGAGTTCTGCGGAAACCCGCAAGTTGGCGGAAGGGTTAATAAAGGGAAAATAGACAACCACCCGTGTTGTAGCACGAAGCCACAAGGAAATCCGTACGGGTTTCTCAGAAAGAAAATCTTCTTAGTTGCCGAAAAATTCGTCCTGGTCCGGGGTTCGAACCCGGACCAACGCCTATCCGGGGCGGTCGCTCTACCGATTGATCTAATCAGGAAGCTAGCAATTGGCAGCGCGAGGGCGAATCCATCGACAACTGGAAGCACATGGACAGAAGTAACGCCAATGAGTTCTGCGGAAACCCGCAAGTTGGCGGAAGGGTTAATAAAGGGAAAATAGACAACCACCCGTTTTGTAGCACGAAGCCACAAGGAAATCCGTACGGATTTCTCAGAAAGAAAAGCTTCTTAGTTGCCGAAAAATTCGTCCTGGTCCGGGGTTCGAACCCGGAACAACGCCTATCCGGGGCGGTCGCTCTACCGATTGAGCTAACCAGGAAGCTAGCAATTGGCCGCGCGAGGGCGAATCCATCGACAACTGGAAGCACATGGACAGAAGTAACGCAAATGAGTTCTGCGGAAACCCGCAAAGTGG
>JALIZH010022167.1:0-30689 GCA_030522465.1 Rhipicephalus appendiculatus | reverse complement strand
TTCCTTCATCTCAATACCGGGCGCTACAAGTAAAATAAAGGTAAATATACCTTTAAGCGGACTGTGACTCGTTGTTGGCACAACAAAACTGCGAGTGAGACATAAAAGGTAAAATCAGCAATATTTCTTCTTGCTCCATTGACGTAAACTTCACATTGTTTTGCAAGGTTTCAGGTTCATTCCCTCTGGTCACAATGTGTGACGCTGGGCTGCCGCTGGCCTAAGCGCTTCTCATGTGGTAGGCCGCCCTCTCTGGCGGCGTTTGTGTGGACGACGCCGAGAGACGCAACGCCAGAAAGCGCCGCCAAAATGCTGCATGTGGTTCGGCCTTAGAGCTGTCATCACTACCGACGCTACCGGCATCCATTTCAGCAAGCTGCAACAGGTGAAGTCGCTTCAGGCGATGGGCGAGCCTGGTACCACGGAAGACCGTTTCACGCATGTAAATCAATTAGGAACGCACCCTGACACGCTGTAGGGGTGGCTGAAATCGCGACAAAGATGGCCATCTTCGACTTTCTTCCCACCACCACTATGGGAACTGCTTTTGGAAGTACCGCCGCTTTGAGAACTGAACACGCGCGAAGCGTTGCAATGCCTCTGTTCCGAGGCAGTATCCAGCACGGGGGTCATGAAGTAATTAATTGGCTGGTCACCTGAAAAAGTTAGGCACGCTGAACCAGCCGTGACAGATAGCGACTTTTGTCGGCGTAGGCCGACAACACTGCCCCTCGATTCGGCCGTCAGCGGCGCCGGTCGCTTTACGACATGACCCAATCTGTACTTGTGCTCAAACCATCGCCGGCCTTCGCATGTCGCCGGCCAGCGGGGCGCCTTTGCTTGTGGTGGCACGAAAAAAAAAGACCCTTCCTTTCCCCTTTCTAAACACGCCTCAGTTCACTTCTGAAAAAAAAAAAGTTACGAGATACCGTGTCCTACATAGTATCGCGGATACAATCAATACACCGTAAAAGTATTTTACTACTCAGATATCCATTTTTAAAATGTATCTCGGTGTAGAAATACAGATATTTAAAAGAGTATGTCTGAAATACTATCGCGATACTGTCTAGCCCTGTAACAAAGAAATACCTTTAGCATTGGTTTGAACAAACATTGATATTTACCCACGGCAACAGTGGTTCGCCTGCAAACACGGTGAATTCTTAAAACTCGGTGGTTGCATAATAGCTCGAACAAAATATCCTAATTTCCTGCCTATTCTCACTGAAGCTATCATCTCCACATACAAACGAGCCAGAAAAAACTACAGCGCTAATATTTATGAATTAGGTGAACAATTCTTGTTGCTAAAGTAGGAAAAAAGAGTATCAGGCATAAATGTCTACAATATGTCTAACTACTAGTATTCCTCTGGTGACTTTAAATGTAGCAGAACAATGCAGATGTTTTACAAAGATTATCGCAACATTGCTAGTCTGAAGCTTCTTGAGCATAACTTAGCTTTATTTATGTTTAGGAAAACGCAAATTTTTTTTGCTTTCTTTGATCAATTTTCGAATACCAGGCTACCGACTTTGTCAACTTGTGCACGTTGTCCTTTGTTTATTTCTACAACTGCAGCCACATATATACGGTACTTCACAGAATAAAAGTGGTATTATTGAAGTAATATACTGAAATATTGCCTGTTTGAAGTTGTCGATGCACACTGTTGCAGAAATATTAATGTACATAACTATGAAATGCGTACGTGTGAGTTCAGTTTTCGTGAACATTCATCACTGGGACAGGCGTAGCTTGTGGGAGTTCAGACACTACAGATCATTGCCGCCTCATTTGCATGTACTCTGATCGAGCAAGCACCGTACTCGCAAGCTGCTTGGGACATTGCGATATTCGTTTGTATTGGCAGAAAAAAAATATCGTCATTGGTTCCTAATTTTTTTGCTATCCTCAGCGCGAAACTCGTCAGTTCTAGTCGGTGCCTTTTTCATTGGACTGCAGATTATGCCTTTGTTCCATGCTTTTGTTCCATTCTTTCGGACTTCCCGCCTAGCCCCGATAAAACAGACCATGTAGGTGGTCTTTCTGAATTTCAGTGTCATTGTGCTTGCGATGTTCCTCCTATATCTAATAGTTTTACATATCTGAGCGCTTTATCTCTTTCTTTTTTTTCTTCCGTTCGGTGGGTTATGGTTGGGAACTTGCTGGGAATAGGTCTTTACTGTTTAGAAGCTCGGTTGCGAACGGGACATATACCAGTAGTGTGAAGAGAAAAGAAGTGCACCACACGTGAAACGGCCTTGCAGGCGTAAATCCAATTACACACGTCATAAAACCTCCGACACTTCGGGCCCGTCTTCTATCAGACGGGCTTGGAAAATAGCAGTTCGGCAATGTGGTGGCGCGTGTCAGTGGCCTGTTCCCCCCTCATAGTTTAGTGGTTATACTTGTAGATTTTAGTGCTCTTTTCAATAGGAAACGAGCATCCATGGGCTGGACTCGTACATTTATAAATATACAACGTAAAACTGACCAATAAAAAATTAGGTGTTGCTTAGGTTAGGTTACGTCTAACAATGAACCGGACTCATTGATTCATTTTAAACCGAGGGTCTCCTCGTGGCTGATTTAATGCCTCTAGGTAGCATGCAAGGGTTTGTTAGTCAGCCGATAGCTGATGAAAGGTCGCGTGCTACGAGACGCCGGATGGGGAGGGGGGGGGGTGACGCTGTTCGACAACTGATTCCATGGGCACCACCGGTGCTGGCCGGCACTCCCATGGTTTAACATTCAGAAATAACACAAAAAGTTACAGATGATATTTCTTTCATAGGAATTGGTATAACACAACAGTGAGAGGAAAATATGGTTGCGCACAAACCACATAAGGACACAGAAGAAACGGACAAGCGAATGGGCCCCCTTTTTGCGCTCGTCCCCGTGTTCTGTGTCCTTGTGTACGTATAGATATAATGCCATGAAAACCAGCGCAAGAGCGACGTTGACCCAAGAAAATAAGGACACAGGACGAGCGCAGGTCGCCCTGTGTTCTTCTTTTCTTGTGTCTCCGTCGTTTTCGCGCTGATTTTCTAAGTATGCATTGATTCCGGGTCGCCCACCTTTCTACATTTGTGCAATTGAAGCAATAGTTGAATGCAAGCAGGCGTTCTTCTAAAAAACGTGTACGTTTCGCGTTAAGTTAAACGTAAAAATGTGCTTGTAGTACTACTTTCCCCTCACCCCGCAAATCCGCCACATATATTCCTTCAGCAAGTAGGATCATTCAGCAGGCGCCCGCCATCGCCGTCACGGTGAACATTCTCACACTTTTTTCTCGCCTGCAGTACACCTTCTGCAGCAGCTAAAGCATTCGTATATAAAATAACAAAAAGGTGTCGAGCTTCAACTTTTGCTTCTAGTGTTCATATAAAAGATGTGAGAATACGATAGGTGTGTTCTGGTGCAAATAGAAATGAGCGCATCCTTTCTGTAACTGTCCTGACGCTACGTATATAAAGCGTACTGTCTCTCTTCGACAGCACAGTTTAACTAAATAATGATTTCATAGTGTAAACACAAGGGCTATTGAACATAAATAAAGACAAGGAATAGCTTGGTACACGCAATGACGAAATATTTAACTATCAGATAACATTACGGTGACAATTCGCATCTGACCTAATGTTTACTAATCCCAATAAAGCAATTTGTACTCAGCGAGGCATTCCAGCATTGAAAATTCGTATACACGCACTCATACATAAAGAAAGGAATGACGCTGCTTTTCCTTTTCATCCATTTCTCTCTCCCTCTGGCTGCGCTACTGAACACGACCAACGCGAGGCATGGCTGTAGGCAAAAAGAGGTCCATTTGAGATGCGACGGTATTTCTTTTGATGAAAATGTTGCCGATTGTTTCAAGAGCCGGTGCAGGGAAAACGGCCGGTTTTTACGGTGAGCTTGTTGCCAGCCAAAAAGGGACTAGGTTCTGCTCTCTGAAATTGTGGGAGCCGTGCGTAAAAGTGCGCCTGCATTATTACGGAAACGAAAGTACTTACATTGTTGTTCTGTATCGCTAGCTACTTGTACATCCTTCTCAAATTTGGTTCTGTAAGTGCTGTGGCTAAAAGGGAATTTTTTTTTTATGACTGTGGCCTCTCAAAGGGAAAAACGCGACATGAAGGCGTTCAATCAGCATAATTTTTTTTGCAAGCGAATAATTTAGTTACAAACATAATATATATGATATTACTTGTCTTTAAACAAGAAATATCGTAGTGTCCCTTTAAGGACACTCAAGTGCAACAATGGATTGGTTTAGATTGATTAATTAGATTATGAAAACTCTAATGACGTTAAGTCGATTGTCATATGCTCATTAATTGAGGATGAAATCAAGGTCAAAGTATCACTTCTAAATTCCGCGGCGGAAATCTTTGTGCATGACGTCACGGATTTGAAAGTGCGTTTTTCGTATTTTGGCGACTTCGGCGCAACGAAATTTCCTAAAAATTGGTATATTCAGTCTCTGGCTCCCTCAAAGACAGTGTACACTCTGTTTTACCGATCAGGAACAACGTACGTCTTAGTAGACGACGTGAAAATTTATGACGTCAAGATGACTGGGGCTGGAAGTTCAAGGTGGTGTCGCCACCCATATTTTTTAGATGCAAAGCAGCTTATGGCGGAGTTCAATCCGGTGTGCGGCGTGACCACCCCTTACTGCGCATGCGCAAACCCTCCCCACACACCTCCTCTCCACACACCAGCTAACATCTGTGGCTCCGCCGTAGCCAACCTCCCTTTTCCCACATTCCCGCCTGCCGAGATCGCGGAGCAGCGGGTGGAGCAGCGGAAGGATCGACGCGCCGAGGCGCAACGTAGACGTCGGCAAGTGGACCCCGAGCTCCGGGCTAGGGAAGCCCAGCGCAAACGGCAACGTCGGCGGGAAACTGCTATGGATGAACCGCGCGCTGGACATGCCGAAACGCAACGGCATGTCGAAACGCACCGGTTCGACTAGGTGTCTACGTTAACAACATAAGAACATAAACACAACACAAACGATAACTCTAAATACGCAACATTAACGGAAACATTAACGGAAACACCTAGTCAAACCGATGCAAACACGGTGTGCATCCCCCGCGCTGCTTCGCATCGCCTCATGGTCCCCTTTAGCGGCAGATGGTGTAAGTTTTTTTTTTTTTTGCTCCTTTTCTCTCTTACGAAGCGTGTTCTCGTGGCAAGTGCGGTTATTTTAGTGTCGTGAAAGAGTAATTTCCTAATAGGAGAAAAATCGCTTTCCTCTTTTCTGTCCCTTTAAGACGTTACACACGTAAAAACGAAAATGATGTAGAGATTCTTGGGATGAAAAGGACATAAACGATGCACTAGAAAAAAATTCCGGAAAAAAATTTGAAAACTTATACTTATTGAGAACGGTTTATCCGATTTGACGTTGTCACTGCGAGTAAAAATTCAGATTTTTTTTACATAATATATATACGCCATATTCTCGACCAAACGTCCTGAGTGGGTAGATGCACATAATTTGCGGGGCATAATCACTATCGCCACGATTACATCATTTTGGCTGCTGCTGGGTTGCTCAGCGTCCCAAAGGATGTTTTCAAGAGGTGCGTTAGGGAATGGAAAAAACATTCCAACAAAGCACTTCACAACGAGAAAAGCAACTCACGGAGCTCAAAAAAAAGTGTTGTGGTACTCGATCTCCAAGAAATTGTGGAGCGCCACAGCGCCAGGCTCTCTTGAGATTTAGAGAGCAGAGTGTAAATTGTGGGTGCTAACACTACACGGGGGCTCACTGAGTCAGTTTTAAGTGCGTCTACTGCAAGAGCTAAACTATTTATGTTTTTCACATTCTGTTTTCGCTCCTCGCCCCGAAATGTGTCTCATTTTATCCCAACCTGCGGGCTGGAGAAATTTCTTATTTGCTATTGACTTTTTCTGAAACGTTCAAGCAGTTGTGAAGTGGCAATCTTGTGTAACGCAAGCCTTAAACCCAAATTTTATGGTACCGAATGAAATCGTAAGAAATGTTCGTAACTTGCAAATTTTGTCGCGTTTTGCCCCGTCTCACTCTGAGTCTTTGTGGGGAGATTTTTTTCAATAACAACAGCCTCGACATACTTTCCGTTTGTGGTGTTTCCGGTTTGGTATGCCTGGTTGATCGGCCTCACCTGAGCAGGGCCAACTGATTATTGTGCTGTAACCAGTATCGGCTCCCTGAAGTACACACAACACACACGCTACGTCACTTTGTTCTTTCGGATAAGGTAAAAGTTCAGGAAAAAAGATGGAAGCCTGAAGCGATAAAAAATCCTTTGAACAAAGGGTGTAGCTGGCGCCGACGTTTGCTTTCTTCATAGCAGCAGCTGACTTCGTACCCTTTCTCTCAACCAAACCAGACGAGATGGGAGGGCAAATGGTAAAACGGGGGGAGTGGAGGGGGGGGATGAGATCGAAGGAAAAGATAAGGAGCGGGCAGGATATTGAAATAAGCTGGGGTGACGAATCGACCAAGTATAAAAAGTATCAGAGATAGAGAAAGAGGTAGAAAGAAACAAACAAAAAAAGTCGCAGTTTCGCCACAAGGCGAAGCAATGAATGCGATAGCAACAAATTGGAATGTCAAGCGACGAATGGCAAGCAGGTCGAAACGTGCAGCGCGCTGCTCACGCACACATGTCGCACGAAAACAACACGCACAGGACGAGAGCGAACAAGCAACATTCACAGCTCGACACTTAACGCGCTGCTCAAACGAATAGGACGCACGAAACGTATTCACAGGTACAGACGAGCGCGAACTAACAAGTGTCACAGTTGTTACTTCGCTGTGTTTGAAAAGCGTTCTCTTATCGCAAACGGGGGGACTGCAGCGAGCGAAGTGATCTTCGTGCGCTCGGCAACTACAACGCAGTCGTTCCGGCGAAAGCCTAAGGCATACTATTCTCCGGACCGCGAGATAAGCGCGCACACGCATGGGCGTCTACCTCTCATCGGGCAAAGTACGCGCCCGGAGAGGAGCTCCTGAGAGCGTGCGTCGCGACGAGTGGGGCGCCGAGCTAAAGTCCCGCGGAGAACGCCCTTTGCGCCATTTCGCTGCTAATGCTGAAGACACGCTGGAAACACGCTGTATATAAATTACTCGCCGTTCGAACGTTGAAGGACGTGCGCTTTCGTGGCTCAGCGGTTAGCGCCGCGCGCTGCAGAGCGAGAGGTCTTTCGTTCGATGCCGCCCGTCGGAAACAATTTTCTGAATTATTTTTCTTTGTGGCTTTTAAAAAATATATAGATACATATACATATACGGGACATGACGGCGACGGCGAAATCCAGCCGAGAGTGTCCATGTAATTTCTATCGCAATAAAACAAGATAGTAATAACAGAGAGCAAGTAAGAAAAAAGAAAGAGGCCAAATAAAGAGAAAGAGAAAGAGAAAGAAAAAATTAATAATGAGAAACAAGGAAGGCCACCCAGCCAAGCCCTTCTTTCTAGCTTACCACCACTATTGCGAAGCTGCCATCTCTTTATGGCTCTCTTTCTACCTTTGTTTACCTGTCTATGTTTTTCTGTGTTTTTATCTTTTTATGTCTTTACTCCCTTTATTTCTCACTATTATTTCGTTCCGCTTTCGATATATCGCTTTCTTTCTCTCTCTCTGTTTTTTTTTTGTTCACTTATTCGTTTTTTTTTGAGACTCGCATCTGCTGTACACGATATTTTGCCGAATTTCCTTGGCGCATACCTGTATGATATATGCAAGACGGAGGACAAGTTACCGACAGCGTGGACAGTTTCATTGTAAAGACAGTGGAGAAAGCGCGTGCCGATTCAAGACGACGATATTTTTTACTACGGAAATAAAGGTACCCATAACTTAAGCAGCTGCACTCTAGAATGAATATACCGTGTGCCAGTTTATGATGATGATAGTTTTTTTCGACGGAGCACTTGTTGCCGACAGCTCCAACAGCTTCGGTGTTAAAAAAAGGGTTTGATACCGTTACCCTGGCGAAAATTGGATGTTCTCCGCGTTGGAGCGCGGGGATTTTTTCTGATTTTTTTTTGTCTGCTGCTGTCAGTAGTCGTCATTTTCTTTATGAGCATGGAGCGGTACTCTAAGGTACTTCACGGAAGTGGTCACCCATGTGATTCACGCTTGCAAAACATCAATAAAGCTTTGTATCCTCGGTGCAATACAAATGAAGCAAGAAAGCAGTCTGTATGGAGGGTTCGTAAAATTTCGTGGAAGTGGAATAAAAAAATCTCTGCCAGACAAGAAGTAGAGCAGACAGGGAGGACGGTACACATAAGAAAACTTCTAACTTAGTAACATTTTCGTTATAAACAGTGGTTTCGGCGGTCGAGGCATGCGCGTACCATGGGACAGTGTTTAACAAGCTGACAAGAGAAAAGATGAACGAAGACATGTCGATGCCCGCCCGAAAAACATATTTTCAATTTGCATTGGCTTTTTGTACATTGGAGCCTGACCTCCTCTGGGATACGTAACGGTCTTCAATCACCGATCAGGCAAACACAAAAAAAAACATGAAGGCGAAACCGAAAGAGAGAATGAATATCTGCTCAGCATCAAGAGCGGAAATAGAAGCAAGAAGCGCGCGCGAGAAAAGTGGGGTCTCCTGAGATACTTGCCACAAATCTCAGTCAGTTCGCACTCCAACCATTTATATCGGAACTCGAATGCAGGTGGCTCACAGCAATAACTCTAGTGTTCATTTTCTGACCTGGTTCCTGACAACCCACGCTAAATTATGGCATCCCCATTAAGGCTGATATCATTGAGTAAGGATTTTTGTCGAAGTGAGAAAGGATTTATGGCCAAATGCATACAACGAATGGAGCACGTATAAATCTTTTGTGACATTGCTACGAATGTTGGGGGCGTGTTCCCCGTGCTCCGGAACGTTTCGTTTTCAACAAGCGAATATTCTTCAAGGTTGAACCTCGTTCTCTCGGTTTCAGAGAAGAGCTAACATAAACTTTTCCATGCAAAGATAAAAGTGATGGTTGAGCGCCTGAACAACCCTATAAAACACCTGAAACACCTGAAACCCTCTGAAGAACACCTGAACCCAACAACCAAGAAGTGAACGCTAATAGCATCATATCGCGATGCATTGTTTTGGTGAGAGACCAATATTTTATAGCACCATTCTTTCAGCACCTCTTAAAGCCAACGTCCAATATTGGTATCCACTCGGCATAACCTGCACGACAAGTTCTGTCTGGTGAAATAAATGTGTGAACGAAAAAACTCCGGCAGATCCGGCTTATTTGGAGAATCTACTTCAAGCGAAGTAGTCGGCGAGTAGCTGCCTATGCCGAATTTTTTGCTTTAAGCCAAGCATTACGAGATGGTTCAATTTCTTTCGATAAATTGAGTAGGGGCGAGCATACCAGGCTTGAGAGCTGTGTCAACTACAGTGGCGTGGAGAGGGCAGCTCCTGGTCTGACGTAGCGCCGGTAGTCATGTTAAAGCGATGACAGCTTTATCGAAACAAAGTGCACGCTACGGTACAATGATGTGCATATCATAAATAGTAGTTGTCGGCGTATTCGAACAATGCTTGGCTATAGCTTTCGGAGTCATTTTTTATTAGTTTGATGTAAAAGCAGATCGCGAACACTGGAACTACAGTAGGCGTTGCCAAGACATGACGCTTGTATATGCTACGTCTCTAAAGCACTTGGAAGCACCAACGTGGCTCTGTGGTAGAATACTTGAATACCATGAGGAATGCCTGGGTTCGATCCCAGCTCGAGCTGTGATTTTGTGATTTTTCTTGTTTGCTTTCATCGGCATTTTTCGTTCGTTCACAACGCCGTCGACGCCAGCACTGGAATTTCTGCAACACGGGCTCTTTAACGCTATCGCGGTATGGTTTCCAAAGTCTACATAAGATTTCCAAAACCAGTAGGACAGGTTGGCGGCGTGTTCCTGGATTTTACCAAAGCTTTTCACGCGGTTTTATGTAAACTGTTATTTTTTAAACTTGGCACCTGGAACGTTGATAAAATTATTTTTAAATGAATCGAGTGTTACCATTCTCAAAGAAAACAGTGTAGTACTGAAGGAAAAAATTTCCGAATATGTAGTCGGTACTTCAGGAATCCCGCAAGGCACCGTTCTGGGCCCGCTCTTCTGTTTTATTTACATTAATGGTATCTCTGCAGGAATTTCATCTCCTATACGGTTGTTTGCGGATACCTGTGTTGTGTACAGAAAAATCGTCTATCACAATTATGCACTAAAACTTCAGAACGACTTATCACCCATTCATAACTGCCGTACCAAATGGAAAATGAATTCAAATACAGCAAAGTGTGTATACATCTTTCATTTAGTAAAAATATGAAGCTATTTCAGTCGCGTTACCACCTGAACAATGTACAACTGAAACAGAACAGTACCTATAAGTCCCTGTACTCTATCTCAGAAGTTGCCTTCAGGAGTTTGGAGGCTACAGGGCCCATTAGCAAATAGGAAGGGCGATTAGCCCCTCCACATATATTCATGCGCACAGCGTCGTCTGCTAAGTGTCCCCCTAGCGTCTGCGCGCACACGTTCAACGAGCAGTCGGCAGCGCCGAAAAAAATAGAACATGGCTGCACCCATGGACGCTGGTGCCCTCCGCCTCGAGTTTATCACGTCCTCTTCGTGCGCTCTGTGGCCCGTAAGTTCCAAACTGACGCTTGTGTTTGCTTTAGATTTATGTCTTGGAGATTCGGCAGCAATGTATTCGTCAGTATACATTGCGCTATTTCCATGAACCGCTATCGGATTCTCGGCGCGTTAGGCTTAGCAGGCGTGGTTAAGGAAACTGCTTATCTCGCCAATACTGACAGAGCGTACCTGATGCTTTTTCCTGATCGTGATATGGCACAAAGCGACAGCTTATTACGCAATTGATTTGTTGCTGTGAGCGCTTTGGGCGAGCGTCAAGGCAAGTTCGGATCAAAGCGGGCAGTCGCATCTGCATGGGGTACTGCCATGTCAATTTTAACTACAGTTGCCAGTGGTTACTGATACAACAATTAAAGAAATACGACGTAAATGCGATAAAGAATAAACATGTTACTTATTGATGAGCATCAGCAGATGCTAAACAAGGGCAAAAGTTTCAACCTTGAGAAATCCAAGGCAATTGTATCTGGAACTGTGTTTTCCTGCGCAAGCATGGGGCTTGCTTGCAGCCCTTGGCATTGGCAGTGTCTAACGTTAGGGGTGAGATGGAGTATAGATGTGCTACTATCATCTGAATGTTCGTGGAAACCTCAGGTAGACATTAGCATAGCCAACCCTGGTAGAGCTTTAACTTTTATTGAAGGAAACTTGCGGTGTTCGCATGTGAATTTAAAACGCATGGCACACACTACTTGTATTAGATCAATCTTAGAATTCGGTGAAACTGTGTGGGACCTCGTCAAGGCAACGTTCATTGCTGCTGTTCAAGAAATACAAAAATCCAGCTGCTAGGTTCATCTTGGGATGGTACTCGACGACGGAGAGCTGCACTGTAGTGAAGGCCGAGCTTCGATGATTATCCCGTTCTGACCACCGCTATAAACAAAAAATTAAAATTTCCTATTTGATTTGACATAATAAAATTGGAATTGAAAGGGAACTTTACCTACAGAAACCTTATTACACTTCAAAACATCTTGACCATTGCGGCAAAATCATGGAATATCCACCTAAAACGAACATGCATGCAAAATATTTTCCTATAACAATTAAACAGTGTAATAGGCTAATGAAAAGCTAGTACATTATGGCAACCGATATATATTTCATTCAATGCTGTAAGCCGCTGCTGTAACATGAACGAATACGTATTTATGTGTGAACGAAGTCGTATTATCAGTGTGAACAAAGATGTATTTCATTCAACGTTATAGCCCCCCCCCCCCCCCCCCCCCTGCTGTAACGCCTTCAGGCCAGTGTTTCGGAACGGAACGAAAACCGAAAACGAAAAACGAAAAAAAACGATATTTTTGACCGGAACGAAAACGTAACCGAAACGTTATCTATTATTTCGTTCCGGAGTGAAACCGAAATTTTTTTATCGTTTTTCGTTTAACTCGGAAACTTGACAGTCCGGAACAACTGAAGTCATGCAACGTGAGCAATAATGCACATCTCGGAGTACAGAACTAGCGCATACCCCAGGCAAGAATTCCAAAGTAAAGATGAGTTGAAATTGTGTGAAAAACGAGAACAGTGGCAACCAGAGATGTTTATATTAACTCAAGTGGACTTTCGCGTGCCCGCGACACATTACAGCGTGGAGAGGGCATTCTTGGCGCGCAAGTTTGTTTTATATGAACAGTGGTCTCGCATATGAGAGGTACAATCGATGACGGGCTGCTTCTGAGATCATACTTACTCCCTTGACGCAAAGTATTGCGCGTGCTCAAAATATTCGTAATTCACTTTTCAAAAAAGTCTGCTATAACTTAGAAGGGCACTGGTTTGCGATGATTTGTAGGAATTCGTGGTACAGTTAGTTGTGCTCCTCTTAAGAACGTGGCACGAACGTGTTCTACCCCTGTCCCACTTTCTTAAGAGGAGCGTGAGTAATTATAGGACAAATCCAACAGAGTAAAAGCTCGTTAATTTGAACTCTAATGGGACTATAAAATTGTTCGAATTAAGCGGAGTTTGAATTAGCGGACAGGCGCTAGAATGAACAGACATCGCGCCACACTGTGCGGAGAGAACCCAGAGTAGCCACCCGGACTCGTTCTTGCAAATTAGGCGATACAACACGTTTGTGGCAGGCAATTTCGTAAATTAAGTTCATGCTCTAACAGCGAACGGAATTTATTGATCAGTCAGTGATACGCCAGAAACAAGCATCGACTCGCATTCACGTGAGCAGTTCATTTACACGTTCATTTACATGGCGGAGTTAACACAATCAAAATTTAAAGTCTCTCTTTCTGAGTTTATTTAGAACAATATTGAAATTGCCTAAGGAGACACGGCTAAAGGCAAACATTGCCTGACTGGGCCGAGCCACCCATACAGCAGCAGCAGCAGCAGCAGACAGATGACGTTTACAACAATAAAAGCATACATGGAAATCAATCACTACACTTGTTTTACACAGATGAAAGTAATGTGTAATTTAGGTGATCAGTTTGGGCCGATTTCTGCGAGGAGGGACGAAAGCCGGGGGGCTCCCAGTTCGAATTAACCGTTGTAGATACCGACGCGTTCGAATTATCGGGAGTTTTCCCCCATAGAAATACTTAAGGCTGTGTCCGTTCGAATTAACTGTAAGTTCGAATTAACCAAGTTCGAATTAACGAGCTTTTAGTGTATTTTTATCGTTACTCTAACGTCAAAATTTCGCATACAAATAAATAACGTTACGAACCGTTATGGAACTTTTTTTTTTCGTTCCGGAACAGAAACGGAACGGAACTTTTTGCGGTGGAACGAAACTAAAACCGTAACGAAAAACATTTCGTTCCGACACCCCTGCTTCAGGCACTGCGGAGCATCTGATGAATAAGGAAAACCACAAAACAAGTACGCAAACTGCATGGTGGATGATAAGGCGCCTGTCGATGGCAACACCCTCCCTCGTCCTCCTGCTAAAGTTAAGGTTCCAGCTTCTTTGCACGTTACACGAGGGCTTCGAATTACATCATACGGCCGTTCCTTCTCCCCTCGCTGCTTTCGCGCTTTTATATATAACAGGGAGACCCGTCTAGTAACTCACTGAGTTCATTCCAAGAGTGACATGGGTAGACCGCGGAATCAAAAACACCAGAAGAACAGCGTGAATACAAAGCGAGAAGACAGGAAAAAAAATTGGCCGCGTATCTGCGTGCTTCGCTGCACATGTCGTCGAAAGACGATAGTCTTGTGCCGGCCGTACTACTATGTTTTGCCTTGCCTGAGACAGCCTAAAAAACACTAGGGTCTTTAGAATTGCGTACCTATGTATTTTCTAATAAAGAACACACGTCCTGACTCTTACATATTAATGTTGCGCCTCAGGATTGCGTAGTATTTGCTTTTTGATTGAATATGTTTACAAATATGAACACGAACACCAGTTCAAGATGGCTGGGCGTTCAGAAAGAAGTTAAACTTTGGCCGAGTAGCTGTAGTGGGTTACGGACAGACAAACAGACAGCCAGACCAAAATTTTTGCGTTTAAGTATCCCAAGAAAGACTATCGTCTGTAAAATTCGTCTCGCTGAAAATGATCGCGGAACCTGTCACGGTCTACCACAGCCACATCAAAGCAGTTATCACTGCTATTACTCTGAAGAAGTAAAACGTACACCCCCCCCCCCCCCCTTTCAGCAGGTGTCGTGTTTCGTACTGCTTCGCAAGATATTCATGTCCACCAGGCGGGGATAGCGGTCAATGGCGTTGTGGGAAACTGTAACCGGGTTATTTTTCAAAAAGACAGGTGATTAGTGTGTCACGCGATTAAAGGCAGCATTGCAAAGAACCGACGTGCGTTATCTGAAAAATCACCTCAAAATATTGTCTTATCATGGATAGTTTTTCGTTTAATAACACGTCCCTATCTATGCCCGCCTTTATATGATCGGGTTTTCTCAATAATCTGTTAGTTCTACTAACAGGCAAAACCGTCCGCCACGGTGGATCAGTGGCTAAGGTGCTCGGCTGCTGACCCGAAGGTCGCGGGTTCGATCCCGGCCGCGGCGGTCCCATTTCGGTGGAGGCGAAATGGTAGAGGCCCGTGTACTGTGCGATTTCAGTGCACGTTAAAGAACACCAGATGGTCAAAATTTCCCGAGCCCTCCACTACGGCGTCTCTCATAATCATATCGTGGTTTTGGGACGTAAAACACCACATTATTATTAACTGGCAAAACCGACAATGAGGAAGTTTAAATCGTATGGGCCACCGCCCACACATCACTGCCAGTGTTTGGTGGCGCACGGGGAGGATCGAGGTCCTACGGTCTGAGCGTTCTCACACTCCAACTCCTCTCTGGACTAGGAATTGGAGTGTGAGGGATCGCCTTGCGAGTTAGAGAGAAAACACGCAACACTACAAAGCAAAGAGGTTTAAATTTCCGCCACCACCGCAAAAACTGGACGAGAGACTGCCCATCGCGTGGCGGAGAGCTGCACACAAGAGCGTTTCTCTACACAATGTGCTTCGCCCAAGAAACCACTTTTATCCATTGGGATCGAAATCTCTGTTATCCGCAGCTTTATTGATGAAACAACTGTAAGTTTATCGAGGCCAGGGCAGCCCTGGAACACATGGGTTGGGAGTGTGAATAGGAGGGGGCGAGCGGGGAGGCTTCAAGGCGGGGAATGCTCTGGGAGATGGCGCTGTCCTGCTCCGCCTTCAAATACCAAAGTGGCCCATGCAGCGGAACGAGGAAGCCGCCAGAGCACAAGGCTTCGCCAGGCCTTTTAATGAAGGTTTTCCTCTTCCTGCCAGTGAGTTCTCCTGTCGTGGCTTGCGTCTATCTTGTGTCCTCGTTTTTCGTATTATTGTACAAAAGGCAGGCGTTGACCCGAGCATGCGGCCAAGTGCTTCGCCTTTAACAGCTGTTAAACGAGGTGACCATTTGATTAATATTGGCTGACGACAATAGTAGTAATGGTGCGGCACTGGCTACATTTTCGCTAACATGTATGCAACCATGTTCTTATTGATCGCTTCCGGTCACTTACCTTTGAGTCATGTCCTGTTCAGTATTGTCGTTTGGCCAGATTTTCGGGGCGTAATAAATGTCGGATTAACTGTGGTGTCACACATCGCCGGCATTGTGCGATAATACCCAGACAGCGCCGCCGAGGTAGCTGCAGAGGCGACTTAATTGTTCAAGGTGAATTGCCCGCAAGCCCAAGCACCGGTGACTTTCGGGATCCACCGCTCTTAATTGTATTGAACCACTATTCCTGAAGTATTAATAACTTGTGTGAGGAAGAAGATCGGCTCAAACAGAAGCGCATCGCCATCGGCTGGCTCGCGCGGACAGTTCGCTCTCTGGCTACGCCCCTGCCTGCTGTTGCTGCAACCGTCGCGGTCGCTGCATACCTTAATAAACCCCCGTAACAATTGGTGGAGGTGCTGGGTATCGAAAATCTGGAACTTCGCAACCGGAAACTCAAGCCCACCTCTGCAATGCCGGAAGAGGTACCAACCCAACCACAACAACAACCCGCTGTCCCGGTCACTACAGTGGTCTGCCCTGGCCCATTGCCTCAACGCGACCGACCAATCTTCAGCGGTACAGAAGAGGAAGATGTTGAAGACTGGCTCGCTGAATACGAACGGGTGAGCGTGATAAACCACTGGGACGATGCCAGGAAGCTCAATTGCGTGTCATTTTATTTGAGCGGCGTCGCCAGCGTGTGGCATCGGAACCACCAACGTGACTTCCCGACATGGGCTGCTTTCAAAACGCACGTGGCGGAGGTATTCGGGCGCCCCGCCGTTCGCAAGCTTCGAGCCGAGCAACGTTTGCGTGGTCGTGCGCAGCAGAGTGGTGAGGCATTCTACAAGTTACATTGAAGACGTTGTCGACCTATGTAACCGCGTTGATGCCGCGATGACCGATGCCGATAAGATCAGGAATATCATGAAGGGGATTGAAGACGACGCCTTTCAGATGCTGCTGGCAAAGAACCCGTCCACAGTGTCTGAACTTGTCAGTCTTTGCCAAAGCTTTGATGAGCTGCGCGCAAACAACGCGCAGCCACTCGCCAATCTCCTCCACAGGCGACTTCAATGTCGGGATTGGCTGTTGCCCCTGATAACGCATCCCTGCTGCTACAGATTAAGGAGTTAGTCCGCGAAGAAGTCGCTCGTCAGCTTTCGCTGATGCCGCTTGTTCACGGCCAGTCGAGTTCCCCGTTGGCGCCCTCTCTCCAAAACATCATCAGGGACCACGTTGCCGACGAAGTTTCGCCTTCTCTCCATCAGGTTCCGACTGCTGCTCCCCTGACGTACGCCGAAGTCGCTTCCAGGCCTGTGCTGCAAAGTTACGGCCCACGTCGCCCGCCTATGCGCCCGCCAGTATCCCCGCCCGCCCGACCAGTCGTACAGTACACACGAGCTGACGACCCTTGGCGCACGGAAGACAACCGCCCCATTTGCTTTCATTGTGGCCTAGTTGGACATGTTGCCCGTTACTGTCGCCTTCGTACACCGCAATTTCCCAACAATATGCGTCCACCATGGGTCGGATATGCACCACGTTTTCAACGACGCCGCAGTTATTCGGACAACTATGAACATGAACCTGCTCCTGCCGCCGAACCAGCATTCTCCTCCCGTCGTTCGCCTTCTCTCCTAACCGCCGTTCCTTTCCCCCATGCGCCGACGGCAGAGCCCTGGGCGCCAGGAATACTAAATATCGCAGTTCAGGAGGCAAGAACTGCGGTCCCAGGGAAATGCATAAGGCCTCAAATTTCCCCGCAAAACGTTATTGAAGTCGCCATAGAAGGTATATTGACGCCTAGCCCTTGTCGACACCGGCGTTGCTCTTTCGGCGATTGATGCCCGCATTTGTCGCCAAATCGGAAAAGTCACGACGCCCGTTTCTGGACTATCCCTTCGTACAGCCAACGCGCAGCACGTCGAGCCATCCGGTGCCTGCACCGCCCGTGTCCTCATCCAGAATGTTCTCTATGTCATCGAATTCATAGTGTTGCCATCGTGTTCTCATGACGTCATATTAGGGTGGGATTTTCTCTCCACGCATCATGCCATCATCAACTGCGCCCGCGCTGAACTCGAGTTGTTTCCGTTTTCGACAGACGTTATCGATGACCACAAGGACACTTGTCGCAAAATCACAGTTACTGACGACACCGTTGTACCTGCCCAGTCTACTGTTCTCGTCCGCATTTCTTGTGACTCAGAAAATGACGGCACAGTGCTTTTCGCGCCGTCTGAACTTCTAGTTCGCCGCCGCTCACTACCATTGCCGTTTGCCGTCCTTGAGTTCAATTCTGGCACCTCTGTGATGTACGTATCAAATCCATCGACCGAGCCAATTACTTTGCGCCGCCAGGAAACCCTCGGAAGAGCCGAGCCGCTGCCGTCATCTTCGATTTTTGACACCATGGACGACTCCGCGGATATGGCCGTCATCGAGACATCACCTCCTCAGCCACTGCCGCGATCTTTCAAACCAACAACTATAGCCAGCGACCTTACGACGACGCAGCGAGACCAACTTCTTCGCTTGCTCGAAGATTTCTCTTCCTCATTTGACTGTCAAGCAAGGGCACTCGGCCGCACAACGACCGTTTCGCATACTATCGATACTGGGAGCCATGCGCCCATTCGACAGCGTCCCTACCGAGTATCGGCGAGCGAAAGGCGCGTTATCGACGACCAGGTGAACGACATGCTTAAACACGGTGTCATTCAACCTTCCAACAGTCCCTCGGCATCGCCTGTCGTCTTTGTTCGGAAAAAAGATGGCAGGATCCGGTTTTGCGTCGATTATCGCCGGCTTAGTAAGATTACCCGGAAGGACGTGTACCCGTTGCCACGAATTGACGACACACTTGACTGTTTGCAAGGAGCGGAGTTCTTTTCTTCTTTGGATCTCCGCTCTGGCTACTGGCAAGTGCCCATGGCTGAGACTGACTGCTCAAAAACAGCGTTTGTAACACCAGACGGATTGTACGAATTCACTGTAATGCCATTTGGTCTCTGCAACGCGCCCGCCACTTTTGAACGCATGATGGACGGCATCTTACGCGGCCTGAAGTGGCGCACTTGTCTGTGCTATCTCGATGACATTGTCGTCTTTTCGCCAGATTTTCCGACCCACCAACGCCGATTACATCAAGTTTTGACCTGTCTCCAAAATGCTGGTCTCCAGCTTAACTTGAAAAAGTGCCTATTCGCAGCTCGAAAACTAACTATATTAGGCCACGTTGTCTCCAAAGAAGGCATTCTTCCTGATCCTGCTAAACTTCGTGCTGTATCCGAATTCCCGAAGCCTACTAACTTGAAAGCGCTACGCAGCTTCATTGGCCTATGCTCATATTTTCGACGCTTCGTCCAAAATTTCGCTTCTGTCATCGCACCTCTAAACGCACTCCTCCAAGGCGACAATGAACTATCTACTTGGTCGGACGCTTGTGATGATGCCTTTACGACTCTTCGCCATCTCCTTACGTCTCCGCCCATTTTGCGTCACTTCGATCCGAGTGCACGCACAGAAATTCACACTGATGCCAGTGGTGTTGGTCTTGGTGCTGTGCTCGCACAACGTAAGGACGCGAACGCCGAATACGTGGTGGCATATGCCAGTCGTGCACTCACAAAGCCTGAGACCAATTACACCGTAACAGAAAAAGAGTGCCTGGCCATCGTATGGGCTCTTCAGAAATTTCGCCCCTATCTTTACGGTCGTCCTTTTGATGTCGTAACAGACCACCACGCTCTTAGCTGGTTGTCCAACCTCAAGAACCCGTCAGGTCGCCTCGCTCGGTGGGCTCTTCGGCTCCAGGAATACGACATCCGCGTCGTATATCGCTCTGGCCGCCGACACTCTGATGCTGACGCCCTATCCCGCTTCCCACTCATTTCAGACGCCAACGCATCTACTCGCAATCATGATATTTCGCCACTTGATATCCTGGACATGGTCTCGGAGCAACGAAATGACCCATGGATCGCCACCATTCTGAATTTTTTGTCAAGCCCTCCTACCGCGCCGGCACCACGAGCGCTACGCCGCCAGGCGCAGCATTACGCTATCCGCGACGGCCTTTTATACCGCCGCAACTACCACAACGACGGCCGCACATGGTTATTAGTCGTACCCCGCCATCTTCGTCAAGACTTATGCTCTGCTTTTCACAATGACCCACAGTGTGGTCACGGCGGAGTGTTCAAGACGTACATGCGCCTTCGCCTACGCTATTATTGGCGCGGCATGTACAGCTTCGTCTGCAAATATGTCCGTTCTTGCCTCGCCTGCCTACGACGCAAACCAGTCTCGCACCTCTCCACAGCACCTCTCCAGCCGCTTCCCTGCCCAGCCCACCCATTTGACCGAGTCGGTATTGATCTGTACGGGCCTCTCCCGTGCACTGGCGCTGGCAACCGCTGGATTGTTGTCGCCGTGGATCATTTGACAAGATACGCCGAAACCGCTGCCTTGCCTGCCGCCACAGCAAAAGAAGTTGCCTGATTCATTCTACGCACCTTTGTTCTCCGCCATGGCGCACCTCGTGAACTGCTGAGTGATCGGGGTCGTGTATTTCTGTCAGATGTGCTACAGTCACTCTTATCCGAGTGCAGAATTATTCACCGCGCCACTACCGCTTATCACCCACAGACCAACGGCTTAACGGAACGATTTAACCGAACCCTTGGTGACATGTTGTCAATGTACGTTGCGTCAGACCACTGCAATTGGGATCTTGTTCTTCCGTTTGTTACATTCGCATACAAAACCGCCTCCCAAGCCACCACCGGATTCTCACCATTCTTTTTGCTATACGGCCGCGAACCCTCCAGCACCATTGATACGATCCTACCATACCGTCCGGACCGAGCCGACTGCCAGCATGTGTCTACAGTGGCTCACCACGCCGAGAAATGCCGACAACTGGCCCGTTCTTTCACCTCCGACCAACAGTTTCGCCAAAAACAGCGTCACGACTCCGAGAGGCTTCCTGACCCTTTTACCGTCGACTCCCTCGTGTGGCTCTGGGTCCCGCCAGTTGCTGCTCCCGGCCTTTCGTCCAAGCTCCTTCCGAAGTACCATGGACCCTACCGCGTGGTTGCGCAGACATCTCCTGTTAATTATGTGGTTGAGCCCGTTACGCCATCATCCGATCTTCGTTGTCGAGGGCGAGAGACAGTCCACATTAACCGTCTCAAGCCGTATTATGATCCCCCTGACCTCTCTCTAGCTCGCCAGGATGGCTACCTCTCAATACCGGGGGTGATTGTGAGGAAGAAGATCGGCTCAAACGAGAAGCGCATCGCCATCGGCTGGCTCGCGCGGACAGTTCGCTCTCTGGCTACGCCCTGCCTGCTGTTGCTGCAACCGTCGCGGTCGCTGCATACCTTAATAAAAACCCGTAATACTTGTAAAACTTCTTCCTCTGTTACACTGTACACTAGGGTTCGAAGCTAAACACGGCGCACTACGTGACACCGATAAAAGCTAAAAAAAAAAAACAAAAAAACTTTCGTACACTTTTTGGGTGCGCCGCACTTCTTAGGTTCGACAACAGTCGTTTGGTGTCGACATACGGGCAATGGCCTACGTCTTGTGGCGCGTGGTCTCCTTGCTATCAATGCGATTTCTCAATTTTCCGTATTTACTCGAATCTAGTCTGATATGTTTTTAGAAAAAAAATAAATAAACGTTGCGCGAAAGCGGAGGGGTCGGCTTAGATTCAAGTAGCATGGTTTCACCGCAGCCGCCACATACGTAAAGGCCCTGCCGCGCGAGCGGCCTGACGGCTCGCTATGCCCCCATCTCAGGCTGCCGTGTGCAGGAGGTTCTGCATGCGCACCCGAGGCTCATTTTCGCGGCAGTCTACGCTACTGCATGGTGACGTGGTCGCTCAGGCTCAGCGATGGAGGAGTAGTCCCTATGACTACACACAGGTGAAACCAAGTCGTTTGCTTCGTAGAGTACATTGTCCCTATATCTCGCACTCGGACGTTCATGCAGCGAGGGTCGTCGAGCCGGCGAGATCGGCGAGATTTCACGCCGGCTTGATGTGTATGTCGCGTGATCGTGTAGCATGATTACGGCGCCGGCGTTTGCCTTGCACTCTGACACCCCCTCCTCTCCTCTTCTCACGTGGCGTGGTGTTGGCAGTTTTCTGGAATTGATCGTTCAGTGCAGTCGTGTGCATAGGCGCGTGCGTACGGAAGGTGTCGGGGGGGGAGGGGGCAGACCCCCCCCCCCCTACTCACATAAGAGGGGGGAGGGCGCAAAGACAGCCCCAAACATTGACAGCAGCGCAGGGTTGGACGGGGGGGGGGGGGGTCGGCGTAAAGTAAGCCCCATAGATTGACATAATAGGGAGGTGCGACGCGACGAACCTTCGCCCCCCCCCCCTCCCCCCCCGACGGGGAAACCTGTGCACGCCTATGATAGTGTGGTAGAATTTTGGAAGTGTCGCGCCTTAACCACGTGCTCGGAAAACGCCTGCCGCGCTACCAAGCGGCGCGACCACAGCGCGGCCTTTATGCGAAAGGTTGTTTTGAACGCGGAGAAAGCTTCAAACCTGCAAGCGCAGCTCGAGTTCGGTATGTACGAAAAGGATGTGAGACGATGGCGCAAACAACGAACCGAACTTTGCAGCGGTGCAGCAACCTGCATGACGTTCACAGGACCAAAAGGCGGGCCGACACCATGAGGTGGAAGAAGTTGTCGCCGATTTGACCAGGGAAAAAAGAGAAGCGGGAATGTCCGTGAGGACAGAGATTATCCAGGCGGAAGCCAGGGAAGTTGCCAACCTGAATGTTCTCGCACGAGCCAATTTTAAAGCAAGCAGGGGCTGGGCAACGCGTTACAAAATGGTTCGGATGCAACCTGAGACTACGGACCTCCATCTGTTAGAAGCTGCCCGCAGACTTCGAGAAGATGCTTGTGAAGTTCACTGCTACGTGATGGACAAACGGCGGTCACTTCTAGTTCTCGACTCCTATAGCGGCTGACAGAGTGAAGACCACGCTTTCTCGTGCTGGGATAGACGTTGCCATAATCTCCGGTGGCATGACTAGCCTACCTCAACCGCTTGACGTCGCCATTAATAAGCTCTTTAGAGATCGGCTTCGCAAGCACTATACCGACTGGCTTACGTCGGAAGAACACCAGCTTAGCCCAACCGGGCACAACAAGCGTTCTTCGCTCAGCCAGCTGGCGAACTGGATCGCTGCGGCGTGGAACGAAATCCCAGATCACTCATTAGAGCCTTTAGAGAGTGTTGTATTTCAAACGCGAAGGACGGAAGCTAGGACGTTACCCTCTGGGATGAACTCAGCAACAAATAGGGCAGCGATGTCGCAGACGATGATGACGACGAATAAACTTCATACGCACTTGCTTGTGGAGTGTGCGCTATGCAATAAAAATGCTGGGTTTCCAGCCGATGAAACGGCGTTTTTTTTTATTCGGCCTCCATTCGAGGCAAGCTTTTTTTTCTTTTTTTTTTCTGGCCTTGCGAATTTTGTTGGATGATCTGCCATCGAGGGCGGCCTATACGCAAGTTAATACAGCAGTTAGCGCGAAAGCTAGCGATCGTGTTTGACAATGCTAGGTCGCTTAATAGGACCATAATTTATTTTGGTACAGGGCTACATTTTCGCATGAACACCGGCTTCTTGTGCATCCTATCGATGCTTTTTTTTCACACTGGCACTTTTCACGAAGTGATGCATCGCGCATTTTCACACAGAACATAAACCAAGTCGCGAAATCTCCTGCCGAATTAATGACAAAAAAAAAGGAAGGTGGTAATAAACAATATTTTGCCTATGAATGGTTTGGCACCTGTCTCCCTAACTGATATATCGAACCGGAATACTTTAAAACATACGTTTAACGACCTTGCATGCAAGGGGGCTTATAAACTATTATGGTTGAATATATTACTAGTTTCGGTTGTCAGAAGAAGCGATGCGGTTTCATACACGCCGGGGCGGTATGCGACATTCAGTCATGTTACATATGTATCATACGCATATGTAGGCTGTAATCGATGAATAATTGCGGGGTCAGCGCCATGTATTAATAATTCAACGCTCACCTGAGCTGCATTGCATCTATTTGTATCTCTCCTTCTGGCTGCCCATTTCCGTGTACTTAATGTCTCATGCTAACGTCCGTCCGGTGTCCATCCGTCCGGTGTCCGTCCGGCGTCAGTCCGTCCACACCCCCCACTGCGCATGCGCCAACCCATTAAAAAAAAAATAAAAAAACCTCCTCTCCACCTCTCTCTCCTCTAGGCATCCCCTCCCCGCGGAGGCCACACCCTCACTGCGCATGCGCGTCCAGTCCCCCTCCCTCTCTCCCCTCCTACGCTCCCCCTCTCTCCTCTAGGCATCCCTGCCCGCGGCGTCCACACCCCCACTGCGCATGCGCGTCTTCCCCTCTCCTACGCTCCCCCCTCTCTCGCCTCGCGACGCCGACGCAGGCAGCGTCTGCTAGCGAGTTTCTTGTTTGAAAAAACCGACTGCTCGCGCTGCACAACCGTTCACTGGCCACCCCGTATATATGGCAATGGATCTTGACCTGCAACGGACTTGCACCGACGATTATAGGCTTATGGCTGTGATGACTGTGAAGTGAGACTTCGTGTGTGCGTGCTCTCTCCTCTATCTCTCTCTCTTTCTCCATCTTTAAATCTCCCCGACCCCTTTCCCCAGTGTAGGGTAGCATACCGGTCCTACTAGACCGGTTAACATCCCTGCCTTTCTTTTCCCTCCTCTTTTTTCCTTTCCTTTTTTTGACCTGCAAGGTGGTGCCGGAGGGAGATTTCTCCTGTGCGTTGTCAAACGATAAAAAATTCGCAGCGTGCGCGTTAACTAAAAGCGGACTGCGGGTATCTGTGTCCAGTCCGAGTCTTCTGTCTCTCATTGCCCATTAGCAGCGATTGGGATGTTCCAGTAGGAAACACCGGTCCATCACTGCGTGCTTTGCGCCCCCAGGTTTCTCTCCTGTGCAACGTTGCGATGAGCGCCAGCGTCAACGCCGCCGCCCGTGTAAGCGTTAGCGCCCGCTGCTTCGCATCTACACATGGTTCCCTTTAGCGGGAGATGGTGTAATCTTTAAGGAGAAAGCCTTTAATGTCTCATGCTCACGTCCATCCGGTGTGCGTCCGTCTGTCTGTCTGTTCGTCCGTCCGCCCATCCATCCGTCTGTCCGTCCGTCCGTCCGTCCGTCCGTCCGTCCGAGCTCTGGCACGGAGCCAGGTGGCCGCCGGGATGCGCAGACGGACGCCGGTTGCGTCGGACTCTATAGCGCTCGCGCTTTGCTTGCGTAGCGTCGCTGTGCCCAGAGTTTGCAATCATTCTGAGCGACGCCGTCTCAATGGACCCAGGCGTTCACGGAATACACTTTCCTCCGTCAATTTAAGAGCTGGAACGCGGATGGCGTTTGCACGATGCGCAAAGCGCGAGAAGATACTAACGCATGCGAAAGGAGGAAGATGAGTCTCGCGTCTCGCTGCGATTCGCGGTAAAAATTAAAGAAGAAAACAGGCACCCATTCGGTTTGTCTCTTATCCCACTGAGAGTGTAAAAGAAAAAAGACATGGCATAATCAGTGGAATGACCACAAGCTTTCGCCGAACACACTTTGGAATGTACAAAGTGTCCTTCAATTTTTCACCGTAGTTTAAAAAGACAAAACAGCGGCAATGATGATGACTTTCGTGGCACCACGGATTCGGGCAGGTAACTTCATGAGAAGGATAGATAGCACATGCTCAATTGGAAAGTCGCAATGGACACCACGATATGGACAGCGCGGCCGAGGATGGCGATGGTTTAAGAGGAGAAATGAGATGAACAAGTTTTCCGGATTAAATTTATCTGACAAGCGCTGGACATGGTGGATTGGAGATCATTAGGGGAAACCTTTCTTTTGCCGTTGACATAAGATAGGCTGATGATGATGATGATGATTAAATGAAGCTTCACATAGAGGCTCCATTTGTAACACTCACATTCAAGGAATTTCAAACTAGCAGCTGTGTTGAGATGAGTGTTGTCGAACTTACGCTAAAAATGCACACTTTTTGCGAGCATCAAACAAAGCATCTTTTTGCGCGCTGGAGTCCTGAAGTAGCTGGAATTCGGGTACATTTTGTCTTGTGCGTTGGGAATGTATATCTCGCACTCGTTCTGAGTGGATGATATATTCGAAGTCAGCGAGCAGGTTTCGTTTCTTAAGGCGAAAGCCTTAAATACAAACCGCGAAAATTTACCCTCGGCGTCCCGCGGTGACGGGGTCTATAGTCGAGTGATGCAAAAACTCATCATCACGTCAACCAGTCACCATGCGACGACACCATGCCGCCGCAGATCGCCTAAATTTCTGACGTTATCATCACGACAGTATGAAACCACCTAACATGACGTCATATGATCACTTACGTCATAGCATGACATCGTTGCTTAGTGAAAATGGTCTGATCGCGGAGGCAGTGCAAAACAAGGTGTCAAAGACTTGCTATTGGGCCTAATTGATAGTTGATTAAAAGAAAATGTCGCCATGTGACGACATCAACCGACACATGTGTTAATTACCTGTTAAGGGAGCATATCCAAAAATGACTAAAAATGACAACAAGCATGCGGAACTGGTTCCGCATGCTATATTATGTGGCTGCGACGCACGATTTTTTTCAGACAAAGATTCTTCGCAGAAGCACAAGACAGCACTTCAAATGTTAGGTTTTTTTTTTTTTTCGTAGAAAAAGATGAGCCCCGCTCTGTAAGCGCGCCTCCGCTTACTTTGCTTCCAGGGAAATTCAGTTTATCATTTCTAGGCTGTGAGAGGAAAGCGGGAAAGACGTATGTCTTGGTAATACGTGCAGTTGGCTTCTATGATGTTAATGCGCGCATGTGCCACATGTAATATATATTCAAGCATTCCTGCGATGAAGAAATAGTTGGAAGTGAATGCTGTACGTGTTTCGTGCCTGGGTGTGTGCATCTGTGCGTGTGTGAATATGCTGTGTCTTTGCGCTCAATTCTTTTTTTTTTTGGAAACAAAACAAGGCGACATGCAGTAAGCTTGCAATACCTCCGATCATGGTGGCAGTGCAAGGCAAAGTTTGGTGTAGAAAGGTTTCGGAAGGGGGGCCGCGGGTGGATCAATATACCGGGTGTTCAAAGTTAAGCTTTATGGTTTTTTTTTTTTTTTCAAATTAGGCGCTGGAAGGCACGCGAAGACCACTTGCGCTAATAAGTTATGTGGCCAGGGGGACACAAAGTGAGATCATAATTATCGCTGTCAGCAGCCCAACTAACTAAAATTTAAAAATTAACTTTTTACTGGCTGCACTAAGTTGGCATGTTTGTATTGGAAAAATGTGCACAGTGGTGTTTCTACACAGTTTCACTTGGAAGATTTCTTCTAGCACGCCTGTGCTCAGAGATATCCCGCTCCGAAGTTTGTCTTTCGTATGATTACGCATGCAAGAGGGTGATGGTCAGCGCAAAGCTCCTCCCTAAAGTGACGCGTATGTTGCGTGCGGCGTTTAGTCTGCGAAGAGGGTGGAAGCGCAGACAGAGATGATAACAGTTACTCTTGCCCTCTCGGCCGGCGAAATCAAAATGTGACAGCGCGGTGCGCCATGAGCCGTACGCATGATCCTGATGAACGCGACAACGGGAGACCATTTGTCGCGACGTTTTTTCATGACTTTAGATCACACGAACACCTCTTTTTGTGAACGCGTTAGCTTGACCGTCCAGTACTAGGATGCTTCCGGTATCACAGCGTCTCTGCATTGAAGGACTACCAAGGAAATCCACGTGGAGTACTTTGGAGATCATATGGCTGCTTCTGGCGTGAGGTATTCTACTAAAGAAAAATTACACCATCTCCCGCTAAAGGGAACCATGTGTAGATGTGAAGCAGCGGGCGCTAACGCTTACACTGGCGGCGGCGTTGACGCTGGCGCTCATCGCAGCGTTGCGCAGGAGAGAAAACTGGGGAGGCGCAAAGCAGGCAGTGATTGTACAGTGTTTCCTACTGGAACATGCCAATCGCTGCTAATGGGCAATGAGAGACAGAAGACTCCGACTGGACACAGACCCGCACTCCGCTTTTAGTTAACGCGCACGCTGCGAATTTTTATTGTTCAACAACGCACAGGCGAAATCTTCCACCGGCACCACCTTGGAGGTCAAGATCCATTGCCATATATACGGGATGGCCAGTGAACGGTTGTGCAGCGCGAGCAGTCGGTTTTTTCAGCCAAGAAACTCGCTAGCAGACGCTGCCTGCGTCGGCGTCGCGAGGCGAGAGGGGGAAGCGGAGAAGAGAGGAGAGAAAGGGGGGTGACACGCATGCGCAGTGGGGAGTGTGAACGCCGTGTGCAGGGATGCGTAGAGGAGAGAGGGGGGGAGCGTAGGAGAGGAGAGAGAGGGGGGACGCGCATGCGCAGGGGGAGTTAGACGCCGCGGGCAGGGATGGAGAGAGGGGGGAGTGTAAGAGGGGAGAGAGGAAGGGAGGCGCATGCGCAGTGAGGGTGTGGTTGCCGTGGGGAGGGATGCCTAGAGGAGAGGGAGGGGGAGAGGAGGTTTTTTTATTTTTTATTTTTTCTTTAACTGTTTGCGCATGCGCAGTAAGGGTGGGCACGCGGCACACCACCACCACCACCACCACCACCACCACCACCACCACCGGATTAAGCTTCGCCATAAGATGCTTCACATCTAAAAGTAGACGTGGTGCTTGCAATGGCTGAAATGAATGGCAACGCTTCGTTGGCAATAGAGCTTTACGCGTCTTGCCACCCACGCCGTTCCCTTCCAACTAGGCCCACCTTCATAAACCTGCTTCGACGCTTTTGCACAACAGGCTCTGTCCACCTTCCTAGACGGACCAGGAAGGCAATCATCGATGAAGACTTCGAAATCGACGTTGTCGCGTGCGTAACCTCGATGCCAGAGCTCAGCATCCGACAGATTGCCGATCAGTGCGGTCGCAGCGTCGGTACAGTCACAAATGTGCTAAGAAAGCACAAGTTCCGTCCATATCACATTTACCTTCATCAGGACCTGAATGAGGCGGACTTTGAAAGGCGAGTTGACTTCTGCAATTGGGGCCTCATCAAAACTGATCAAGAAAAGGACTTTCTACACAGAATAATTTGGACTGATGAAGCTCGGTTTTGCCGCAATGGAAGTGTTAATCTTCACAACGCCCATTATTGGGGACAAGAAAACCCCACCCTGGTTGAGGCAGCACAAGCATCAAGTTCGCTGGAGTGTGAATGTGTGGTGCGGCATACTCGGGGACAGGATCATCGGACCTCGCTTTTTTGAGGACAACTTAACCGGAAAGATGTACACAGAAGAAATATTAGGTGTGGTCGTTGATGACCTTGTCTGCAGTCTTTCCCTGAATGACCTGCGCCAAGTATGGTTTCAGCACGATGGAGCACCACCACATTTCTCTACCAGGGAGAACTGGTAGGACAGACGTTTACCACAACAGTGGATTGGGCGCGCAGGAGCGATGTTTTGGCCACCAAAATCCCCTGACCTTTCTCCGCTAGATTTTTTTCCTTTGAGGCTACGTCAAAGATCGAGTTTATTTAACAGAACCCAGCGATTTTAATGATATGAAGGACAGGATAACATCTGCCTGTGCGAGTATTCCAACAGAAGTACTGCGCCGAGTCATCGAGTCGACGCGAGGGCGGTTCATGCTTTGCGTTGCTGCGGAAGGGAGGCCTTTTGAACACTTTCTGGGGCATTGACGCCTTGATGGGTGAAGTGTTTTGATGAGATTTGTGCATGACCAAAATAAGCTTATGTAGCAGCAGGAAATATGCGTTAGCAAGGATAAAATTGTTTCAGTTATTAATGGCCCAGTTGTTGATCTTGATTTCAATAAAAATTACAGTACTCGGACATCAGCAGTCACGCTATTCGCGTAGCGCAGGCGAGGACCACGCACCCTTCTCTAGTCATTATTACGCACGCGCACGGGCGTCCGGATTCTCCGCTCGCACCATTATGTTGGCATGGCATCTGCCACTATCGTTAGAGGCTTTGCGGTTGCGCGTTACGACACTGGTTGCAAGCGTTCTTTGATTTTTTGATTTCGCCGGCCGAGAGGGCAAGGATAACTGTTATCATCTCTACCTACGCATCCACCCTCTTCACAGACTAAACGCCGCACGCAACAGACGCGTCACTTTAGGGAGGAGCTTCGCGCTGAACTTCACTCTCTTGCATGCGTAATCATGCGAAAGACAATTCAACTTCGGAGCCGGATATCTCTGAGCACAGGCGTGCTAGAAGAAATCTTACAAGTGCAACTGTGTAGAAACAGCACTGCGCACATTTTTCCAATACAAACATGCCAACTTACTGCAGCCAGTAAAAAAGTTAATTTTTAAATTTTAGTTAATTGGGCTGCTGATAGCGATAATTATGATCTCACTTTGTGTCCCCCTGGCCATATAACTTATTAGCACAAGTGGTCTTCGTGTGCCTTCCAGCGCCTAATTAAAAAAAAAACCATAAAGCTTAACTTTGAACACCCGGTATATACTAGGCCTTAGAAAAAAAAGCATAAAAAGATGGCTTTCGCCTTCCAGTAATCTTAATAGGTTGCACGAGAGTTTTTGCACTACGGACCACAAAGTCATCACTGTGCTACAACTAAATATTAAACTATTATTTACCTCGCAAGGTCCTTCATGCAGTCGAAATGCTTGAAACGATTGTCTCTAGGTTGTTTTATTATATTGGTTGGAAATCGTAGTTGTGCTGTATATGAAACGGAGAACGTAAACAGAACCGAGGGGTTCCTAATGAATATAATTCGCTAATCATAAACATTACCTTGACTGGCGAATGGTATACGTGTAACACACACATGGGTGCAGAAAGATAGTTTGCCCATTGCCGACAGCGCCTACCTTTGCACACTAATGATAGTGAATTTAGTCAGTGCATTTCTTCTCCA
>JALIZH010022166.1:0-12012 GCA_030522465.1 Rhipicephalus appendiculatus | reverse complement strand
CAGACTGAGCGCGCCCTTACGCCAAAGATAATCCTTCTTCCTTTTGTTCTTCGAGTGTCTTGATTATGATATTTACGCATGCAAAACTACATATACCATAGCGAGCTGAAGCATATTGTGCGCTCACTTACAGGAAAGAGAAGAAGCCTTCTCCCTCTTGTTCTTCGACCGCCTTCATTCTGATACTAACGCAGGCTAACTACATAAAGCATAGCCAGCTGAAGCATACTGAGCGCGCCCGTACGCCAAAAAGAATCCTTCTTCCTTTTGTTGTTCGAGTGTCTTGATTATGATATTTACGCATGCAAAACTACATATACCATAGCCAGCTGAAGCATATTGAGCGCTCACTTACGCCAAAGAGAAGAATCCTTCTTCCTCTTGTTCTTCGAGCGCCTTGATTATGATATTTACGCATGCAAAACTACATATACCATAGCCAGCTGAAGCATACTGAGGGCGCGCTTACGCCAAAGAGAAGATTTCTTCCTCTTTTTCTTCGAGCGACTTTATTATGATACTTACGCAGGAAAAACTACATATACCATAACCAGCTGAAGCATATGGAGCGCTAACTTACGCGAAAGAGAAGCCTTCTTGCTCTTGTTCTTCGACCGCCTTTATTATGATACTAACGCAGGCAAAACTGCATATACCATAGCCAGCTGAAGCATATTGAGCGCGAACTTACGCCAAAGAGAATCCTTCTTCCTCTTGTTCTTGGAGCGCCTTGATTATGATATTAACGTGGGCAAAACTGCATATACCATAGCCAGCTGAAGTATATTGAGCGCTCACTTACGCCAAAGGGAATCCTTCTTCCTCTTGTTCTTCGAGAGCCTTGATTGTGATACCAACGCAGGCAAAACCAGATATACCATAGCCAGCTGAAGCATATTGAGCGCTCAGTTATGCCAAAGAGAAGCCTTCTTCCTCTTGTTCTTCGACCGCCTTTATTGTGATACTAACGTAGGCAAAACTACATAAAGCCTAGCCAGCTGAAGCATATTGAGCGCTCAGTTATGCCAAAGAGAAGCCTTCTTCCTCTTGTTTTTCGAGCACCTTGACTGTGATATTAGCGCAGGCAAAACTACATATAGCGTAGTCAGCTGAAGCATATTGAGCGCTCACTTACAGCAAAGAGAAGAAGCCTTCTCCCTCTTGTTCTTCGACCGCCTTAATTCTGATAACGCAGGCTAACTACATAAAGCATAGCCAGCTGAAGCATACTGAGCGCGCCCGTACGCCAAAAAGAATCCTTCTTCCATTTGTTGTTCGAGTGTCTTGATTATGATATTTACGCATGCAAAACTACATATACCATAGCCAGCTGAAGCATATTGAGCGCTCACTTACGCCAAAGAGAAGAATCCTTCTTCCTCTTGTTCTTCGACCGCGTTCATTCTGATACTAACGCAGGCTAACTACATAAAGCATAGCCAGTTGAAGCAGACTGAGCGCGCCCTTACGCCAAAGAGAATCCTTCTTCCTCTTGTTCTTCGACCACCTTGATTATGATATTTACGCATGCAAAACTACATATATCATAGCCAGCTGAAGCATATTGAGCGCTCGCTTACGCCAAAGAGAAGAAGGCTTCTTCCTCTTGTTCTTCGACCGCCTTCATTCTGATACTAACGCAGGCTAACTACATAAAGCATAGCCAGCTGAAGCAGACTGAGCGCGCCCTTACGCCAAAGAGAATCCTTCTTCCTCTTGTTCTTCGACCGCCTTGATTATGATATTTACGCATGCAAAACTACATATTCCATAGCCAGCTGAAGCATATTGAGCGCTCACTTACAGCAAAGAGAAGAAGGCTTCTTCCTCTTGTTCTTCGACCGCCTTCATTCTGATACTAACGCAGGCTAACTACATAAAGCATAGAAAGCTGAAGCATACTGAGCGCGCCCGTACGCCAAAAAGAATCCTTGTTCCTCTTGTTCTTCGAGCGCCTTGATTATGATATTTACGCATGCAAAACTACTTATACCAAAGCCACCTGAAGCATATTGAGCGCTCGCTTACGCCAAAGAGAAGAAGGCTTCTTCCTCTTGTTCTTCGACCGCCTTCATTCTGATACTAACGCAGGCTAACTACATAAAGCATAGCCAGTTGAAGCAGACTGAGCGCGCCCTTACGCCAAAGAGAATCCTTCTTCCTCTTGTTCTTCGACCGCCTTGATTATGATATTTACGCATGCAAAACTACATATTCCATAGCCAGCTGAAGCATATTGAGCGCTCACTTACAGCAAAGAGAAGAAGCCTTCTTCCTCTTGTTCTTCGACCGCCTTCATTCTGATACTAACGCAGGCTAACTACATAAAGCATAGCCAGCTGAAGCAGACTGAGCGCGCCCTTACGCCAAAGAGAATCCTTCTTCCTTTTGTTCTTCGAGTGTCTTGATTATGATATTTACGCATGCAAAACTACATATACCATAGCCAGCTGAAGCATATTGTGCGCTCACTTACAGGAAAGAGAAGAAGCCTTCTCCCTCTTGTTCTTCGACCGCCTTCATTCTGATACTAACGCAGGCTAACTACATAAAGCATAGCCAGCTGAAGCATACTGAGCGCGCCCGTACGCCAAAGAGAAGAATCCTTCTTCCTCTTGTTCTTCGAGCGCCTTGATTATGATATTTACGCATGCAAAACTACATATACCATAGCCAGCTGAAGCATACTGAGGGCGCGCTTACGCCAAAGAGAAGATTTCTTCCTCTTTTTCTTCGAGCGACTTTATTATGATACTTACGCAGGAAAAACTACATATACCATAACCAGCTGAAGCATATGGAGCGCTAACTTACGCGAAAGAGAAGCCTTCTTGCTCTTGTTCTTCGACCGCCTTTATTATGATACTAACGCAGGCAAAACTGCATATACCATAGCCAGCTGAAGCATATTGAGCGCGAACTTACGCCAAAGAGAATCCTTCTTCCTCTTGTTCTTGGAGCGCCTTGATTATGATATTAACGTGGGCAAAACTGCATATACCATAGCCAGCTGAAGCATATTGAGCGCTCACTTACGCCAAAGGGAATCCTTCTTCCTCTTGTTCTTCGAGAGCCTTGATTGTGATACCAACGCAGGCAAAACCAGATATACCATAGCCAGCTGAAGCATATTGAGCGCTCAGTTATGCCAAAGAGAAGCCTTCTTCCTCTTGTTCTTCGACCGCCTTTATTGTGATACTAACGTAGGCAAAACTACATAAAGCCTAGCCAGCTGAAGCATATTGAGCGCTCAGTTATGCCAAAGAGAAGCCTTCTTCCTCTTGTTTTTCGAGCACCTTTACTGTGATATTAGCGCAGGCAAAACTACATATAGCGTAGTCAGCTGAAGTATATTGAGCGCGCGCTTACACTAAAGAGAAACCTTCTGCCTCTTGTTCTGAGCAGCTTTTAAACACATGGGCGTCGTCTAAGCGACCAGAACCGTTCACATAGCTCAGCGAGAGTAGCGCTAAGACCACCATGAAGATGGCACCGATGCATGTCCTTGGCATTAAGGTGTGCATAATGCTGATATTGCGGTAGCCATTCAGGCCATCCGCCAGCTTCCGAAGTTGTTGTGTTGGTGAAGGGAGAGTTGACGTCAACAGGGTCTCTTTTTTGAACTGCGTCTTCAAGTTGGACATTGAAGTGTACTCTTCTGCTCCGTTTGAAGAAACGTCAGACACAACTGGAATTCGTGTTGTCGTAAATGTTCTGCGTATTACTTCTGACATTTTATCAGTGGTGATCTTCTCCGTTTTATTATGTGGCCTCATAGTTCTGAGACAAGGTTCAATTTTGGCTTTCTTCAGGAACTTCAATAAAACTTCGGTTGCGCCTAGTTGGTACATCGCATTTTAGGTGAAAACTTTTGCGCAAACAAGACGGACCACAAAGGAAGAGGAGACAAGCACAGGCGCTTACTAACAACTGATTTATTCTTTTATCACCAACGCATATAAATGCCACAACCACAGAGCTTGCATACGCATGCGTAACAAGACGTATTGCATACGAAAAACAGATTCTTTACCGAGGATGCGCACGCATAAACTCATATTCGGAAGGGTACAAAGAAATAGATGTATCACTAATGCAATCAGCACTCTTTTTCTTTATGTGCTATGCTTCCAAGGCAAGCCGCGCGTGTTCATTGTTGCTTTGCCCAAGATCATCGTCTCTCGAAATCGCGGAGCACAGCGGTAGCAGGAGTTAAGTTGAGCAACAAGATGTGCTTCTTTGTCAACATTGTTGTTTACTTTTTTGCGCATGTTCCCTAAGTCGCTCATTTATGCAGCGCCCAGTTTGCCCGATGTAGGTCTTGCCACAAGACAGAGGTATGGCATATACCACACAGGTGCTGCAGGGAACGTAGCAGACACCATGCTTGATTTGACACCCATGATTGCTACCACCGCATGTGCGGGAGCACAGCTTAGAAAGCTTGTTGGGCGCAGAAAACACCAAGGGGACATCGTGCCTGCAAGCAACTTTCTTGAGTTGATGTGTGACCTTATGCAGATAAGGCATCACGACAGGCCTGAACGGTTCACGTTCACACGTCGCCCTCTTATTGGTTTTTCTTTTTTGGATCAGGCTTTCGGCAACAGCAGTTAGTAGCGACATAGGGTAACCTGCAGCCGAAAGGCGGCTTACCTGATTATCGAAGCTCTCCTGCATTTTATGCTCACACGACTTTTTGAGAGCTGATTCCATACATGAAGAAACAATTCCTCTTTTTACAACTTTAGAATGGGCTGACTGAAAAGACACCAGCTCCTTTTTTTGCGCGGGGACTGTATGCCCAACACACGTGACGGTCACAGACTTCGAGCCTAAGGTCTAAGGCTTGTAAAATATTATTTTCTGGCAGCTCATGGGTGAAAACAAGCCCTTGTCCATGTTGCTTAAAATCATTTAAAATGCCATTCACCGTAACGCGGTAGTCAGAGGTAACAGTTAAAAACACAATAAAATCATCAACGTATCTAAAAACTTTTAAAACATTCGAGTCATTGAAAACGTTGTCTAAGGACCTGTCAACAGAGACGAAAAAAATATCGACAAGAACTGGAGCAACACAGGACCCGATGCATATACCATCACGCTGTACATATGGCTGGTCATTAAAAACAATAAAAGTGACCTGAAGATAAAATTCTAAAAGGCTCAGTACATTAGGCACAGTCAGGAAATGGCGACACTGCAATGATCAACCAATTTTCACCCCGCTGATGTCCTTGGTAGCGCAACTTCATCGCGAGCATTTCGGAAATTGATGGCTTCGTTGAACCCTCTTATGTCGATGCCTTGCTTCAGGAATGTCTTTCCTGCAAACAACTGGTTTCCAGCTCTCAAACCCGTTATGACGGGTAAGAAGGTCCTCCTTCTCATACGCGTCTGTTCGCAGGACGCAGATATGACTGCTCGTATGCTCTCTGCCTTGTCCCTTGACGAATGATGCTCCTTGAAGAGTCCACCCCATTCTTATGTTAATGGCGATTAACGCTTCGTTATCGGCATTCCATCCAATTTCGCTGCCATTGGGCATCAGTTTCCACAACTGGTCAGATCGGATTAGGAAGCTGACTACGGGTTCGCAGGTCACGCTTGGGAAATTCACTGTATTCGCCAGTGGCTTCCCTTCTCCAACAATGACCTTGCGAAGTTCGTTCGTGGTTGGAGCTTCAATTACGTCGTCGCAGATGAAAGGAACGACGAGAGCCTCCACCTGTACTGAAGTGTTGTCGCGTTAGCTCCGAAGCGTAACCTTGACAACAGTCGCGCGACGAGTAAGTTGAGTAAAGTGGCGAGTTGGGCTTGTTGGTACATATTGCCACGCGCTATTCTTATTTTCACTTTTGTTGCATTCGGTTTTCGCCCACAAAGACCGTCAGCAAAGCCCAGCTCAAACCGCGCCTTATTGTTCTGGAACCTTCGCGATTATTGTAGATCGTTTTGTTAAGATTGCGCGCAAGACGCGACCACTCGAGAGTATTCCAGAGCTTGCGCGATGACCAGTGATAAGGCTAGAATGTTCGACGCATGATGCATAAAAGCCGGCGCGCTCCAACAATGTTCAGTTTGATCGACGGCCGACGCTCTGTTCGCCGCTATCAGTGCCAGCGTGTATTGCTGTAATCTTACTTTCCGTTTACCGGCCACAAGTTCGGCCTAATAAACAGTTTCATCTTAAACACGTCGCCTGCTGCCTTCGTCGACGTCACGACCACGTGACATCTGGTGGAGGTGCTTCCCGGTCCATGTACCGAACGCCCCCTTCCAGCCGTGAGCCAAGCCCACAACGCCAAGGCGACACCGACGTCAACACTGAGCAGCGAGCCAGCCGCAGGCAGCAAGGTCTCCCACCAGAATACGGACCCCTACCCGACAAGATCCTGGCCCCAGCGTCGAAGACAACAAGCACGATGACGGCCGCAGTGCCTCCCGCGGCAATCGTGATGCAGCCACCCAGAGAGCCGCCGACGTTTCACGGATCTCAAAGTGAAGACCCCGAAACCTGGCTTGAGACATTCGAAAGGGTCTCCACATTCAACAATTGGGATGCCGACGACAAGCTGCGCCACGTGTACTTTTACTTGGACGACGCAGCTAGGACCTGGTTCGAGAATCGGGAGTCCACTCTTCGAACCTGGGACACCTTTCGCGGCACTTTTTTGGAAACGTTCACGAGTGTCGTCCGAAAGGAAAGGGCTGCAACCTTGCTGGAGACACGGGTGCAACTTCCTAACGAAGGCGTCACCATCTTCGCGGAGGAAATGACCCGACTCTTCCGCCACGCTGACCCAACCATGTCCGAAGAAAAGAAGGTTCGCTTCTTGATGCGTGGGGTTAAGCAAGACCTGTTTGCCGGCCTTGTACGCAACCCACCAAAGACAGTCACAGAATTTGTCTCGGAGGCTACGACGATCGAGAAGGCGCTAGAGATGCGTACTAGCCAGTACAACCGCCGCATTCCCTTGACGACCTACGGGGAGGTTCAAGCACTGCATCCCGACGACCTGCGCGACACCATCCGAGCAATCGTTCGGGAGGAGCTGCGCAAATTGTTGCCAACTTCGCAGCCTCAGGAGCAGCCGATCGCCGACGTCGTGCGCCAGGAAATCCGGCAAGTTCTGGGCGCACCTGAACCGGTGCAGCGCGAACCACAAGCGATGAGCTACGCTGCTGCAGCGCGGCGTAACGCTCCCCCGTCGCGCCCACGTGAAGACTTCGCACCGCCGCAGTTCCGCCGCCAGACAACGCCCCCACCGCCACCGGCGCCATACCGGCGACCTGCCAACCAGCGCTACCCTCCGAGGAAGACCGATGTTTGGCGCGCCCCCTGACCACCGCCCCCTATGCTACCACTGCGGTGAAGCCGGGCACACGTACCGCCGCTGCCAGTACCGGGAGATGGGACTGCGTGGTTTCGCCGTAAACGCGCCGCGTCCGCAGCCGGGCGAACGACCTCGTGACATCGCCGACTACCTCACAGGAGCGCAGTGGACACCCCGACGACCTTCCCGTTCACCGTCGCCAGGCCGCTACACCTCACCGCATCGCAGGCAGTACACCAGTCCGGCTCGGGGCCGATCTCCGAGCCCTTACCCGGAAAACTAAGGGCAGCAACCGATGGAGGTGCGGTTGCTGTACGTCGAACTACCGAAGATCCTCCGCCGACGCCGACGATGACGCCGCGACGAAACCTGCTGACCACGACGCGAAGCAGACAGAGCCCTGCCGACGAAACCTCGCGGACCGAGCCAGATCTGACGACGCAGCATGATGGAAGCAGCGCAACAAATCGACGCAGCCGTGACCCGACGCCGCGAGCTAACCGCAACGCAAGACGACGGACTAGCGACCTTGACGTTCTCATCGACGGTCACAACGTCACCGCTCTCGTCGACACTGGTGCCGACTATTCCGTCGTCAGTGGGCCATTCGCCGCCAAGCTGAAGAAAGTAAAGACCGCTTGGAGTGGACCCGAAATCCGGACAGCTGGAGGCCACCTGATAACGCCAATTGGAGTCTGCACGGCGAGAGTCACCATCAATAACCGGACTTATCCTGCGAGCTTTGTTATCCTACAACACTGCTCAAGGGATGTGATACTTGGAATGGACTTCCTAAGTGACCACGGTGCCGTCATCGACCTAAGGTCTGAGTCGATAACACTAACTTCAGAAAAAGCGCTGCCTACCCAGACGACGCCGGGAAACCATGCATTGAACGTGATAGACGAGCATGTCACCGTTCCGCCTCTCTCCAGCGTCATAATTTCCGTCGGCACCGAAAAACCCACAGACTTCGAAGGCGTCATCGAGGGCGATCAGCACCTGCTTGTAAACCGTCAGATTTGCGTCGCAAGAGGCATCGCCGAGTTGCGTGAAGGGAAAGCAACAGTGATGCTCACGAACTTCAGCAACGAATACAAGCATGTGAGCAAAGGCACGACGGTCGCCTACATCGAAGAAATTGTGGAAGCTAGCAACGCTCTCGCCCTCGCCGAGCCTACCGAACATGCTACGACGAACCAAGCCCATGAACTAGCTTTCGACATCAATCCGAGCCTTCCGACGCATAAACAAGAACAGCTCAAAACCCTGCTGCTGCAATACAGGGACTGCTTTTCGTCCTCGTCAAGAGTTCGACAGACCCCAGTCGCACAACACCGCATCATAACAGACGAAAGCGCCAGGCCACTACGTCAGAGCCCGTACAGAGTTTCAACGCGGGAACGCGTGGCCATAAAGAACCAAGTCGACGAAATGCTACGCGACGACATCATCCAGCCTTCAAAGAGTCCGTGGGCGTCACCCGTGGTGTTAGTGAAGAAAAAAGACGGAACCCTACGCTTCTGCGTCGATTATCGCCGCCTGAACAAAATAACGAAGAAGGACGTGTACCCTCTACCACGGATCGACGATACCCTGGATCGACTCCACAACGCCAGGTACTTTTCGTCGATGGACCTCAAGACCGGCTATTGGCAAATTGAAGTCGACGAGAGAGACCGAGAGAAGACCGCGTTTATAACACCAGACGGTCTCTTCGAGTTCAAAGTCATGCCCTTCGGTCTTTGCTCGGCGCCTGCGACTTTCCAACGGGTTATGGATACAGTGCTGGCAGGATTGAAGTGGCAGACTTGCCTGGTGTACCTGGACGACGTCATTGTGTTTGCTTCAAACTTCGACGAACACCTCCGCCGACTTGACGCAGTACTTCAAGCAATAAAGGCCTCCGGACTCACCCTGAAGCCAGAAAAGTGCCGCTTCGCATACGAGGAACTCCTGTTCTTGGGTCACGTCATCAGCAAGTCTGGAGTTCGCCCCGACCCACGGAAAACAGCTGCCATCGCTGCCTTCCCGCCGCCTACCGACAAAAAGGCCGTACGCCGATTTCTCGGCTTGTGCGCCTATTATAGACGCTTCGTCAAGGAATTTTCACGCATCGCCGAGCCACTAACTCAGCTCACGAAAAACGACGTGGAATTCAAGTGGGAAGCGGCGCAAGTCGAAGCATTTCAAGAATTGAAACGACGCCTGCAGACGCCTCCAATACTTGCGCATTTCAACGAACACGCCGACACGGAAATCCACACCGACGCAAGCAGCGTAGGACTCGGCGCCGTACTTGTCCAGAGAACTGCCGGCGTGGAAAGGGTTATCAGTTATGCTAGCCGGTCGCTATCCAAGGCAGAAGCCAACTATTCCACAACAGAAAAGGAGTGCCTTGCCATCATTTGGGCAACGTCAAAGTTTCGCCCCTACCTCTATGGCAGGCCCTTCAAAGTTGTGAGCGACCACCACGCCTTGTGTTGGCTAGCTAACCTGAAGGACCCTTCAGGTCGTCTCGCAAGATGGAGTCTGAGACTTCAAGAATTCGACGTCACCGTCGTTTACAAGTCCGGACGAAAACACTCTGACGCCGACTGCTTGTCTCGTGCCCCCGTCGACCCGCCGCCGCAGGATGACCAGGAGGATGACTTCTTCTTGGGAACCATAACTACCGACGACTTCGCCGAACGACAGCGAGCTGATCCGGAACTCAGGGGCCTTGTGGAGTATCTCGAAGGCAAGACCGCCATTGTTCCAAAGGCATTCAAGCGAGGACTCGCGTCGTTTTTCTTGCGAAACGGCGTTCTCATAAAGAAGAATTTCTCGCCACTTCGAGCCGACTACCTTCTCGAGGTGCCTGCAGCAATGCGACCAGAAGTCCTCCAGGCACTACACGACGACCCGACGGCGGGACACCTCGGACTTTCCCGCACGCTCGCAAGAGTACAGGAAAAGTACTTCTGGCCGCGCCTTGCCACCGACGTCGCCCGCTACGTAAGGACGTGCCGAGACTGTCAGCGACGGAAGACACCGCCCACAAGACCAGCAGGCTTCCTTCAGCCGATCGAGCCTCCTCGGCGACCGTTCCAGCAGATCGGGATGGACCTCCTGGGGCCGTTCCCAACGTCGACTTGCGGAAATAAATGGATCGTCGTGGCCACCGACTACCTCACCCGCTACGCCGAAACAAAAGCCCTGCCCAAAGGCAGTGCCGCCGAGGTAGCCAAGTTCTTCGTTGAGAACATCGTCCTTCGACACGGCGCCCCAGAGGTTCTCATCACCGACAGAGGTACGGCGTTTACGGCTGACCTAACCCAGGCGATCTTGGGATACAGCCACACAAGCCACCGCCGGACCACCGCGTACCACCCACAGACCAACGGCCTGACCGAGCGTCTAAATAAGACCATCGCCGACATGCTGGCCATGTACGTCGACGTCGAACACAAGACGTGGGACGCCATCCTTCCGTACGTGACCTTCGCATACAACACGGCCGTGCAGGAGACGACACAGATGGCGCCATACAAGTTGGTCTACGGTAGGAACCCGGCAACGACGCTCGACGCCATGCTGCCCAACGTCGCCGACGAAGAAAACCTCGACGTCACCGTCTACCTTCAGCGCGCTGAAGAAGCCCGACAACTCGCCCGCCTGCGCATCAAGAATCAGCAGACGACCGACAGCCGCCGTTACAATCTTCGACGACGCTTCGTGGAATACCAGGCCGGCGACCGCGTTTGGGTGTGGACACCGATACGCCGACGTGGACTTAGTGAAAAACTCCTTCGGCGATACTTCGGGCCGTACAAGGTGCTTCGACGTCTCGGTGCTCTGGACTACGAGGTCGTCCCGGACGGCATAACGAACTCTCAACGGCGCCGTGCGCGACCTGAAGTCGTCCATGTCGTGCGCCTCAAGCCGTATTACGCGCGTTAGCAAACCTGAGGACTGCGCTTATTGCTTAATTATTGTACTTTCTTTCTTTATTGTTGTGATTTATTATTGCATGCATTTTCCCCCGTGTTCTGTTTTAAGCATCGGGACGATGCCTTTTCAGAGGGGGGGCATTGCCACGCGCTATTCTTATTTTCACTTTTGTTGCATTCGGTTTTCGCCCACAAAGACCGTCAGCAAAGCCCAGCTCAAACCGCGCCTTATTGTTCTGGAACCTTCGCGATTATTGTAGATCGTTTTGTTAAGATTGCGCGCAAGACGCGACCACTCGAGAGTATTCCAGAGCTTGCGCGATGACCAGTGATAAGGCTAGAATGTTCGACGCATGATGCATAAAAGCCGGCGCGCTCCAACAATGTTCAGTTTGATCGACGGCCGACGCTCTGTTCGCCGCTATCAGTGCCAGCGTGTATTGCTGTAATCTTACTTTCCGTTTACCGGCCACAAGTTCGGCCTAATAAACAGTTTCATCTTAAACACGTCGCCTGCTGCCTTCGTCGACGTCACGACCACGTGACAATATTTACGGAACACTACAGCGCAAAAAATACCCTAAGCCCCTCCTTATTTCAGTCGCAGAGGGCCTGCTCAAGAATATGCGCCATCGCCCACAATTTTGTGAAGCGAGCGCACCGCGCAGGCAGAAGGTAGCCGTGATACCTTATGTGCATAAGCTCTCGCACAACTTGAAAAAGGTGGCCCAGCGGTACGA
>JALIZH010022165.1:0-23904 GCA_030522465.1 Rhipicephalus appendiculatus | reverse complement strand
AAACCTGCAACACGTGTCGCGAGTGGCTGCGCAGCCTAAAGCACACATTCGATACCTGCGAATCATACTATGAACGCTATACCGCCTCCTGACATTGCTCCGTGTGAACCTTTCTCATCAAGAGATTCAAGAAATGATTCCATCCGCAACTCGGCACCTCATTCGGAAATCCAGAAAATACAGACACCCGGATGTGGTCAAATCCGAACCTCTACACCAGATCGAAGCTGAAGCCAGAAAACATACAGGCAGCAATGAAATACTATACTGACGATGAGCTCAACTCCACCCAACAAAGCCCAAACAAGAAAGATTTCATTGCAATTAGTTGTAAAGGAAAAAAAAGAGTACGTTTCAAAACGGCTGATGACCAGGTCCATTCGGGAAACATTTCGTCGACAGCGGCTCACCCTGACACAGGGATCGAGCTCACGAAGTTCTCCTCCTTGAGGCCGAAATGAGTTGTGTGCACAAGGTTGCTTCACCAGGAGGAAGATACGCACAAGTGCTTCAGTGACGTTTGTGACTGTCTAACTTGTCTGACTATGACTTGTGACTATGACTCCCTGTGTATACAATAGGGGTAAATAAACAGTTCCTTCCGAGAGGTCGATTGACTACCTTTCTAAAAAATCTTGCGGTTAGTCCTTACGCCAGGACCAAAACTACGACGCGTGCACGCACGCAAAGGATCAAATTTGCCCTTTAAGGCAACTCTTTGGTTTTATCTGTCAAGCTGTTGTCCCTCGAGCATAACAGATGACATTCAGGACCTAAAAATAACGATAATGGCAACTATTGCTCCAACTATTGCGCGGTCGGGCTGCAGAAGGACCGCTTGTGCCGACACGCACCGTCTGCGTTATCACATTACCGACGTGCCACGGGAAGCGAGAAATATCCAGTGGTGGATCCTCTCCAGCCACCTACTTTATGAGGCGTACGCAGGCTCACATGCGCAAAAAGTTTTGAAAGCGATTCCTGCGAAGAGTGCGACTCATTATCGCGGCATGCTCAGTGGCTGGGACCCGTGTAGAAGTTTTTTGTGATTTGCGTAAAAAATTTAGTAATAATTTCCTCTACAAAAGCAACTGTTCCTGTTTTATTCCTGACAATCCGTCAATCCACAGAATACATTCGAGACCTAAAAATAACGATAATGGCAACTATTGCTTGATGCTCGCTCAATGTTGTGGTTACTCACTATACGTCAATTTGGCCACATTTCGTGCTTCGTAGTTCCGACCTCAGAAAAATAATGCAACATGTTTTTACAGATTAAGTTAGAACACGTGCTTGGCTTTAATTCTGGAGAGTTTAAAGAAAATCGAAGATGGTGTTTTTTTTTTTAAATGATCTTCAAAATATTGCATTTTGAGGGACATGTCCTCAGTTGAACATTTCTGGTTAACGTTTGAAGCCACTCTCAGGTATTTCGTTAAGCACACTTGTTCACCAAACATAGGGCAATGTTTTTAGAAAGTTTGGGAAGTCTGGCGTTTATACTTGCGGAGGAAAAAAATCTTGAATGTGAGCATTATTGAGCTTTGTGTCGATTTCGCGATTTTTTTTCTTAACAGAACAACGTCAGAAGAGCAAAGTAATATTTTTTTCTCAATGCAAACTATCCTTAATATGTGGAGAAAACTTTTCGGGCCTACAGCTACAATAGTGTTTTTGTAGCGTCTCATCGAAATCCCATTTTCGCGAAATTCGAAAGAGGTGGTGGCGGCTCAGTGGACACTTGTGAATTTTTTTTAAAGAAGGTGAAATTTTTTCTCGCGAAACCAAAAGTGGTTTTGTGGTCATGGGGACTCGGAAAACAAAATATATTTTTTTCGGCGAAATTAAAGGAGGTCGGCAGACATGCACCGACGTTCTTATCTGAACACACCCTACACCTTTCTCTCAGCATCTAGCTACTATGGACATTTCACCTAGCAGAGTGATGTGCGTTACCTGTGACCGAAGCCTCGCTATCAGTGAAATGTGTCAACTGGCTCGCTGTACATTGTTATTCGTTTATGCAATGATCTTGTGTTCAGCCTTCTCTTTTGGGCACTCCAGAACGGCAAGCTTACGACCGTCTGGCTCTCTTTCGTTTTCTGGCCAGCTCGAAACAGTAACATCTCAAGCTTTTCAATCTTTACATAGTTTGCAGAAGGCAGATGTACTTGTGGGGTGCAGACATCCCTCAAATACTTTTCACCTTGCACCAGCAACCCGCTTTTTCTCTAACATAGTGGCTCAAAAGAAAGTTCCTGCTGCATACATCAGTGGAGAGAGACTTGTCACAAAGCACCAAATCTTTGCGGCACATTTTCTTCTGCCATTTCGCGCGTAGTTCCCCATCAGCAGGCAATTGGCAAATCGACATGCTGGTGGCCTTTCCAGACTGCGACTTGCAAAAGGACACTTGTGTGCCCTCTGAATGCTGCCGCAGAAGCAGCAAACAAGCATGCAGTCACTTCATAAGAGTAGGCAGACTTGAAAACGAAAAGTTACATTGTGGAAACTGACTGCCAGTTGAAAATGTGGTGCATCTTGCAACAATCTGTGTTTACGAGTAATGGTATTAGCTTTCTTGAAGCGTCTGTGTACAGCGATAAGGCCAGATTGTCTCAACATGGATGTGCTCTACCCTGCTGCTTCATACAACCTGAACAAGTAATTAACATGAAAAATTTGTTGAACAAGTGGCAGTGGCACAACCCACTTTGACAGCTTGGCTTGCAACTTTCATGTGCAGCGCACTGTCATGATCATAAGGAAATGTGTCTATTGTACTAGAGCAAGGATTTTTGAATGCCCTTCCTTGTCACGCTGTGACAGTGCTGTGTGTTCCATGAATCCAAAAGTATTAGGTGAAAAGGCCATAAAGATAAAAAATGTGTCTCTCAGTTTGCCAGAGAGGGGGGTTCATTTAGCAGTAACAGTAATGTTGCTATATGGGGAAGGTGCACTGAGCCGGTGGCGCCGTGGTGCGGGAGTGAACGAAAGGAATTGACGTGTTTCGTGCAGCAGCCGACACATGAGCGCAGCCGTGTCAGGTGGTTAGCGGTGCTTCGTAATGTCGCGTATGAATTGCTGTGTCGTAAACTGTGCCGATAACTATAAGAACTAAGCACCTGGAACAAAGTTTTTCAGTTTTCCGCAGTGACTGTGCTTCAGAAACCGGCGGGAACACTGGATTAGGTTAAGTGATCCCGCGGTCACGTTTATGAAGTACGTCCTGTAGCTAGTTCGCTGTGAATTTATTCTCCACGCATGTTCACTGATATTGTTAACTTGCTGAAGGAACCGAGGGGCAGTCGGAAAAGTGATCTCGATTCTGTAGTCCACAATTCGTTGGCGAAAAGCAATCGACAGATCCAGCAATTCTCCCTCGTACGCTGCCGCTGTTCTTCCGCCGTATCGCAGTTCGTAAACAGTAACATTAAGGGAAAAGTCCCGCATGCCAGCCAAAATGCGTCGCCGACCGCGACAATTTCCAGAATTTATTCCCCATGTACTGCCATAGCCCTTTACAGCACTGTGCGCGCAAGCGAAGCCGGGCCACGCCGTTCTATTGCGCTACGTGAAAGCTGAGATATCGCGTGCAAAGCTGGCACGTGACAAATTTACTCAAGAACTCTTGCCTACAAACAGAGCTGAACTACTGCACAGAAAGCTTCGCGCAAATGCCACGCATTACTAAATGACGTGCAGTTCGGCGACCGTACGTATTACTTGCACGCATAGCAAGGGGTTGTCTAACACATGCGAGACACAAATGCCATCGTTTACTCAACAATAAGCAGGGAAAATGTCAAGAAATAATGTTTACAAACATCGATGGTGACGGTCTATGCTTCGAGCTTTACGCCGGCCGGCCGCACGAATCGCCCTTTCAAAACACTGTCGCGCGTCTGTGCTACGTCACATCGAAAATATGAGTGATTCCGTAAATTTATGTCCTTTCTCTTCGTTTTGGGCCCCAAATGAGTCATGCACTGTTAACTTTCTGAAAGTCTACCCGCTTTATCAAACCTGTCACCTTCGCGCACACGCGCTTGCATACATCGCGGGCGTAGCTGACGGAGAGACGACGACTCGTAGCACGCCAGTTGACACTGAAGTGGCCGCAAGTCGCCACTCGCGGCGCTGGTGGCGCATAGGTGCAGTGCACTGCTGCGCCCCCTGTAGGTGCTGCACGTTTCCCATATTGCAAAAACTGGCCTTTTGCTTTTGTACCTCCTGCAACAAATCCAAATTCTTTTAATCTTAAGCTCGTTTCATGCTCATCAGTTGCTCAACAATATTACAAGCTAGTAGTTGTAGGGTAGCTTTTCTCACATATGTTGCCTGGCACACAGTGATGTCATCATAACAGCTGTTCTTTTGTATCGAAGCTTTCTGTCCTACTACACAATTTTGTTGCATTACTCTATAGACACTTCTGCTGCCACAATTGGATGCACGCTTAGACAACAAATATCTGTCGTACGACTGATTTTTGTTGCATTACTTAAGGAAGACCTCTGTTGTCACAATTGACTATATGCTAAGACAACAAGTCTCTGTTGTAGCACAACACATTTCTTTCGTACAACAAAAATTTATCGTACAGTATATGGACATTTCTATAGTAGCAGCCGGGTGCTTGTTGTGAAGACACATTTTTTTACAATACTAAAAAGATTTATCGTAGCACTTCAACTTTCTGTTGTGGCGCAACAGAAGTGTGTTGCACACACTTCTGTTGTCACAATAAAAGATTGGATGCACAATTGAAAAGCGTGTTGTCTCAACAAGAATGTGTAGTAACAACAGAAAAATCCTTTGTACAACTGAAATTTCTTTTGTGCTCAAGGCAAGTTCTGTTGTCATTTTCAACTGGGAAATTCGAGTCCAAGAGCTTCGCCTACCCTTCCGCATATGTCCGCCAGCCCTTGTATAAAAAATATACAGCGCCATCTGTCGACGATCCCGTCAGCTTGATCCGCCATGTTTTGTTGGACTCGAGAACGAAACCAGTCGCATATCGCAGCCCATTATGGTGCTAGTAGCTCATTGTTCATCTTCGTTCTGCGATGACTTCCCAATGTTTCGTGCGCTGTTCAGGCTACGAGGGAGCCCTGACAATGCCGGGAACAGGGTAGGACTAATTTTAATGGAATTTATCAGTTACATGGACAAAGAAAAGAACATACCGACGCACACTTGCTTCGTCCACAAGATCGGCACTGTGTTTAGGTACTGAAATGACCGGTGCGCAGAACAGCGCTCTACAACCTCAGTTCTTATTCCCCTGTAATATTTAATTGCTCGCCTGCAACACAGCTAGACTGACAGGACAATATATTACATTATATGCATTTTTAAAACAGACGGCCGACATCGCACACGTGCGACAGAGCATGATTGATCAACATTAGCTTCTCGGTGTTGTAGATCGAAGAAAGCAAAGACTTAATTAATTACACGTTTATAAGCAGTGCCACAGACGCTGCTTCGCGTGTCAGTGGTAAATCAGTGTAGCCACACGAGACCCGATCGCAAAGGTCCACACAGCCATCGCTTTGCAAGCTTCGCAAGGCAGTGTGCGCCGAAGTACATAGTCCGCACGCTGTGTCTGCCCTTCGCTTTACATCCCCTTATCCCTTCGCTTTGATTACAGCGAAAGCTGTTATGAGATCACAACAAGGGTGCCGCAGTTGTCCGTGACCGCTATCGCACGAAATAAGAAAGACGAAATAACAAAAATATCCAGGATGGAACGGGTTTCGAATCTGGGTCCGCTCCGTGCCAGCCCAGTATTCTAACACTGAGCCATGCCGGTGCTCGAAACTCTGGCGCACAAAAACTCTATATAAGCGTTATGTCGGGAAGGAACCGCTTTAACATACGCAATGTAACGTGGTAGAAGACTTAAATAATATGGAGGCGTCACAGAATACGAATTGTGCAAGCAGTAGTCACACAATATGAATCGCATTACGAGTGGGTCGTTGAATGCTTCCAACCCATTACAAAGGGCTCAGCCACAATTCATCGTCATCAGCCACCGAATCAATTAATGGAGTAGTGGGTACCTTGCAAGCGTACTTGTATTAGTAGCCCCAAGAGAGTTAGCAATGGGTCCTAGAAATGGCGCTCTTCCAGCTTTCCCTGTGACTGTGCTGCGCTTTCCGCGCAGACCTGGCCTTTTTTAAATGCGAAGCATTTCTTTGCGTACTGCAGACACTTTGAGCGTTTCTATCTATCTATCTATATATCTAGCCACCTACGTCTGGGTACTCTCGTGATCACCTCCTTTACTTCGGGTAGACCAAAATTAGTATGGGAGGGTAAGAGGGCTTGACGATTATGACTATCTGGTCATGGCATGAATAATGCGAAAATCCCGTCGCGTACGTCGTCAAACCCTTTCCGGCAGACACGTGTGGCACATACCCGTATACCAAGGGCCACGGTATGCGGGTATGCGCCATAAGTGTTTGACAGCTTATATCTGCCGAGCAACGCCAAGAACAGACATTATTAATGAGAACTAACAGACAATGATGCCAAGGAAAGTATAGGGGATGTTATTAGAAGTAATTGTAATGAAAATGTGAAGAAAGAAAAGTGGACGAAAAGATAACTTGCCACCGGCAGAAAAGTGGACGAAAAGATAACTTGCCACCGGCAGAGAGCGAGGCAAGTTATCTTTCCGTCCACTTTTCTTTCTTCACATTTTCATTACAATTACTTCTAATAACATCCCCTATACTTTCCTTGGCATCATTGTCTGTTAGTTCTCATTAATATTGTGTTTAACAAAGCAAACGAGCCCTTAAACTTACACTTCTTTCCTTCGAGAACAGACATTGGTAATTTAATTTAAATGCGAGAGCGTTAAGAAAAACCGACATCGGCAGCGTTGACCCGACGAATGCAAAGAATGTATGTTATGGTCCCAGCAGGAATCGAGCCCAAACATTCTGCGTGGTAGTCGGGTATTCTACCACAGAGCCTCGCCAGGTCTCGGAACTCCTTTGGAAAGAGACCCTGTGCAGGTGTAATGTTGGTGAAACGTCAATTGTGGTTGCTGTGCTGCCCGCCTAATTTTATTAACATTACACATGCACTCCAATGATACAGGCGTCACGTCTAATTAGCGTCAATTGTAGTTAAGTGCCATCCGCTGAAGTTGGTCTACGTAGCACTATCCAGGGCTACTATCATCGCAAGCACAAGCGCTATATTTCAGCTTACCGCTTCTGGTGTTGGTAATACCCATGTTGCTCTTGGCATCGTTACACAACTGTAAACAACTGGTTATAAAAAACATATGCGACTGTTCAACATAAATATGTGTCCGTATAAAATTTTTACACATGTTTAACATCATTTCTTATATGTCGCTCAACAACAACAACAACAAAAAAACTACACCACAGTCACCTTCCCTACGAATGCTTCGCATGACATCGATTCCAGTGGCACGTGGGATCTGCCAAATTTTTTTCTGCTTCTTACGGCCAGCGTGCGCGAACGAGGAACGCTCAGTTAGGGAGCCGTACTATAGATGGAGCTATTTGTTCGGTAGATCATCGTACTCATCTTTCTGCTGATCGCGGCCATTTGTATTCTTATATGCTGTTCGCAATAGAGCGCGGCGCGCGATAATGCACGCCTCTGTGGCATGCGAAAGCGAAGAGCACGATATTTTAAAAAAGATAAGTCAATGAAAGCACACGTACAGCGTAAAAAAAAAAAACCAGAACGACAACATTAAATCCGTGCGATGATTACGACCATAAGGCATTATGAACAACCAGTGTGCATTAGAAGAACATCAATCGGGACGCTCTCTCCCAATAGAACCGAAGCGCGCGATTAGTATTTTTGTTTGGCTTGCGGCGCCACGCTCGTGCACATGTCCATGCCTTGTTTATTCCGAAAAACTACGACACACGTTATTTCGAAGAGTGCAGACATACCTGTGGCTAAAAAAATGAGTCGAGGGATGCAGCAAAGCTTTGCGCAGGTGATACAGAAAGAACGTGGTTTCAATATCTGACGCGTGTTATTATAATCACAGTGGGAAATACAATGCAGATGTATGGCTGTGTGAGGCTCTCTGAGAAGTTTGAGAGCCACATCTATGCAATGAACACTTTTCTTGAACGCCTACCTCATATCGGAAGCACAAGCCACTAGAGAACAGCAGTGCGTCTTTGCAAAGCGATGCGCCTCGTGCGGCTGCCGTACAGATGAGTTTTTTTATTTTTAAGCGCGCCGAGCTGCGACATTGCGTTCTCGTCGATTGTGGCAGCACAGTAAAGTTTAATGACTGTTCGGGGCTGGATTACGAAAGAAAAAGTCGCATTTTTGGGTCCAAAAGCTCCACCTACGACAGCGGCTCAGCCTCTCCGTGGCCTCTCCTTATGATGACGCTAGCCGACGATTCCGCAACGGAGCCCAACAAAAGCGTTATGAATATCTTCTGTTATAGCTTAAAGGCGCGTTCAGCGATATAGGTGGTCTGAAAATTGAGATCCAATACAACTCTTCCCTGAGTAAACCCCATGCATCCAAAAGTCTTTTTGTGTAATGGAAGTAACAAATTAAATGTTTGGAGCTGGAAACATGCCTTGGAGCATCTGCGACATCACCGGACATTGATGACTTGGTTAAAATTCAGGAAATAAGAAAGTAGCCAATAAATCGCCAGTAGCCAAGACGTTTTTTTCTGCCGCCACGAACATAAAGAAGTAGTCCATTGGGCGAAAATGGCCAAACCTGGCAACCCTAATTTTGGGTACCCGCGTTAGGTGACGGAAATAGCGTACACACACCAAAGAGCGCTATCTTTGCATACCCTATATTCTAAAACTGACTAATGAATCTCACTTGTAATAGGCTTAACGTGTGTACTTGTGTTAGTTCTGTGAGACGTAGTCCTGGCTTAAGGCAATTAAGGTGACCAATTAGAAGAGCTGTATGGTCATTTTGTAGATGTTTGTACAAAACCTGTTTGCCTGCTTTAATTAAATGGCTGGTAAGTCTTTGGTCATATCTTAATTGATTACTGGTGCATAGGTTAGCAATGCGTGAACATTGACCGCTTACTGAAGTAGAGTGTACGATATTCTACATCGTAATGTGCGCACGACTTTCGCAGGTGACCCTGACATTGGTGCATCCAGCTGAAGAGCAGACAAATATGTCTCTGCACGTATCGGTGCCTGACGACCACGACCGTTCCGAGTGCATTAAGAAACGTTCACCTGATGGTGTCAACGGTGCAATGCGTGCTCCTCCTGTTGCATGGAAGCAGCTTGAGCTGTCTGGGTTCATCGCCAATGATTCTCTTTGCATCTCAGTGGAAATGGAATGAGCCACTGAAGCGCCTGTCAAGCTCTGCCATCGCAGCTTGCGAATTTTCCTTTGCAAGCCTTTCGCGTAACTTGACAGAGGTTTTTGGACAACATGCCGGAGTACTCACCATATACAACTCAAAATCACAGTAATCACAGTCGTTTGTGCATGGTTTGCTCGTTTGTGCAGGTTTGCTCATTAACATCCTATGCGTTTCTTTGCTTCGTTTTGAAAAGACACAATTGCACGTATGTGTACTACTAACATCTTACATTGCCCCACGTTGATACAAATAACTGTGAATTTTGTCGTCACCGCTATTGCACTAACTCACAACTTCCTACTTCACTAACAGAATCTTCAGATGCAGCAGTGTACACTTAACTCAATATGGCGTCACGCATGCCATATTCATTCAATGAAAAATCTTTTTCAGCATTTCTTGCTACATCATAAATAAATATTCCAATTTCAAATGTTTGTGTGAAACATCCTTTCATAAAAGAGCAATATTTTGAGTTAGCGAAGAACGATAAATACTAGGAGTTAGGTTCCACGCCTGTCAGAGAAATCAAAATATGCTGGTCAATAGAGAATCTCTTCAATGAACGCTCTCGGGAGAAGCCCGGGAACAAAATTTCAATGAAGATTTCTCTGTCGCGGCTCATCAGTATCTGCATTCGTCAGGCCGCATTTATTAAAAGTATTCTAAGGTGAGAGCTACGCGCATGTCTGCCAGTACGCACCAAAGCGACGAAGTTACGCAAGAAAGTTGCTACTATTAACTGCAGGAGAGACGAGCGGCCCCGCTGCCAGCAGTGCGCTTGTTAATTCCACGGAGCTGGTGGCAAGAGGAGATCGTTCCAAAGTGACAGAAAACCGCTTTTTAAGTGCCGAGCACTTGTCAGCCTGGCTGGTCGTCAATCCATACCATGCGGCGTGAGCACGCTCACAGTAAAGCGCACAATACAGGCAATAACAGGGCTAGCAATGCTCATACTAGGGTTAAGATGAACGAACAAGGTCTACAATAAAACAATTAACAGAAATAGCCACAAAGTAATCGCAATAATTAACTTAAAATCGATAAACTGTTTCGGGAACATGGGGTTGACTCCGGCGTGGCGCGAGAGAGTGCGCCACCGCTTCGCCGAGCGAGAGAATGTTTCTCTCTCCGTGCCACCTCTGCGACGGCGCCACACCGGCGCGCCACTGCGTCTCTACGTGACTACATCCGACGGGGGAAACAACCGGACGGGACTCGCTGCAGAGGATGCGTATCTCCACTGCTGTAACAAAGAGTAAGTCGATAAAGCGCAACTAAAAGTAGCGCACATGTCGCACACCAAGTTTACGAATCTGCCTAACAATGTGGTAGAGCAGCGCAGACAACAGCACAATCACACAGGACACAGCGCTGACTATTAACTGGCTTCTTTATTGGAAAGGCGAAGTATATATAGGTAGGCGAACAAACATCGGAAAATGGCACAAGCGCTATAAAGTGACGCGGCCGGCCGGCATTACTATCGATTCGGACAAGGGTTTACAAGATGCGGTGAAAGCAGATATTATGAAAACAAAAACACGGGAAAAAAATGAAAAAGAAAGGGCAATGACTTGATGGTCGGTACACAACTGATTAAAACCGCAAAAGCCGGGCACTCAGAGATCAACCAAGAACCAAAGTCTAACAAAAAAAGGTTTTTAAGCAAGTGCCAACAAAGCTAGAAAGGTGCAACCATGTACAAAAAAAAAACAAGAAAATAAAAGTATGAGACAGCGAGCTGCTTGATCACAGTCGAGGCTCAAGGTAGCCAAGTTCTTTGTGAAACAGTGCTCCCGATGGCGTGCGAACACAAGCTGCTCCCGTTTTGTGAATTATGGGCGCCTGACAAATTTCGAGTGTGCATTGATCCCGATATTACTTGAGAACTTGCACATTGTCAAGCAAATGGGAGCACCCGCACGATGTACAGTGAACAGCCAGGTTCATTGTACATCTGTTAAAGCATGTTGTTGCTCTTAAAGAATTACCATGCTCATGCTTTTTGTCATTTATGCACCGTCCGGTTAGTCATACACATGATTTGCAGCATGATAGTGGAATGTCATAAACGAGTTTCTTAACGCATTCCCTGAAATGGTTTCTGTGCTTCTTGCCACAGCAAGAAGAGATTGTTTCATCCCTGTTCACCTCCCTGCATATGGAGGTCAGACTGTTTGGGGCGGAAAGCAAAACTCGTACGCCTACTATGCGTGCACTTTGCTTCAACCTATGAGAAAAGGCGTGAATGTAGGGAACGACTGCCAAGCGAGAACGAGTTTGCTCTCGCTGCCTGCTATTTCTGATCATTCTAAGAGTGACCAGCAGCTTTTCCGCTAGGGAATTCAAAAGAGCGCTATAGAACCCTGCATTCCTCAAGCGTTCCAGCTGATGCATGAAACTTCCTTCTGTCTGGTGAGGGTACAATCGAACGATGGCGCTTGCCATGGCGGAATAGACCATTGCTCTTTAAATATAGCTTACAGTAAGTGGAAGAATAGGGAGGCAAATTCTTCTGACACCTCCGAGCATAACTCCTATTGGTATGGGCTTCATGAACTACGAGCAGCAAATCTAACAAACTTGGCTAACGTTGTACCGGTTCACGATTAAGCAAACGCAATATGCACGCAGACTTAGAAAGGACACAGGAGGGAGCACATACTGGCAATCGAATTACGGTAAGAACGTTCTTATATATGCATCACACTAATGCACGTCACCACAAACCAACCTTGTTATCACGAACAATGTGAATCAACGAAATACTGCTATGATAAACGATTGCATACAACCTTTACCAAGATGCCCAACTGGCAGTCATCCTAGTTGTACCGGTACTTCTTTAATGGTTTGCAATTCTCGATGGTTCTGGTCAAATGCGCGGTGAACAATGTTAATGCCCTTAGTTGCCACCACTGTGGAGGGTCGCAGGATCACAAGGTAGTCGTGGACGTACCTCAACATCTTTGATACCTTAGAAGAGTGCAGACTGGCCTTAACGCCTCTATCCCATGGTCTCAAGCAGGCCCGTAGCCAGGGGGGGGGGCTAGCCCCCTCTGAAATTCGGACGATAGGGGGTGTTTTACCGAGGAAAAATAGTAAAAATGGGTGTTTTCAAGGCTTTCAACAAGTGCCCCCCCCCCACCCCACGAAAAAAATTCCTGGCTACGGGCCTGGTCTCAAGGTCGTGTCAAGGTCTTTGCTTGACAATGAGCAAGTTCTCAAGAAGTATCGGGACTAATGTGTACACGAAAGTTGTCAGGCGCACATTGTTAGCAAAAGGGGAGCATCTTGTGTTAGCGCGCCGTCAGTAGCAATCTTTAGAAAATCGCTACCTTGAGCCTCGATCGTGATCGCGCAGCTTTTTGTCTCATGTTGTTGTTTTCCTTCTGTTTTTTGTCCGTGTTTGTAGCTTCTAGCCTTGTTGTCCCTTGCTTACAAACATTTCTTGATGTACTTTGGTTCTCGTTTTTTCTTGATATTCGGATGTCCGCTTTTTGCGGTTTTAATCAGTTTTGTACCGGCCGCCAAGGCATGGTCCCTTTTTCCTATTTTTTTTTTTTGCTCGTGTTCATGTTTTCATGATATCTGCTTTTGCTGCATCTTGTAAACCTTTGTGCGAATTGATATTTATGACGTTCGGCCACGTCACTTGATAGCGTTTGCACCATTTTTCGATGTTTGTTCACCTACCTATATATTATACTTGATATACGTGCGCGTAACAAAAAACAGTGACGTAAACAGACAGGGACGCGCTTGTCCTTGTCTACTTACTACCCTATTTTTTACGGGCTCGTATTTTAAGTATCATGAATCACCAACTCGCCCAATCAGCCATTTTGACAAGCCTTGTTTGCCTGCTGATAGTCAGCGCTATATTCTGTACGTTCTTCGCCCCGGTGTCTGCGCTGTTCTGCCACATTGTTCGTGAACCAACAAGACCACCTAAGAACCTCTCTGCCAAACAAAATTCTATTCGTGCCGGGAAACCCTACATGCTTACCTCAAACATTGTTGTCATTCACGCTTTGGTTAATGGAGCAGTGGGAATTGCTAGGTGCCCGTAGGACGCACATCCTCAGGTTTCAAAGACCATGACGACACGGCTTATGGAACGTCTATCGTGGGTGTATACCTGCAGTACTTAATTTCAAAAGCGCGTCCATATTAAATACGAAGCATTTCTTAGCGAACGTCGGCGACTTTGAGCGTATCTATCTATCTATCTATCTATCTATCTATCTATCTATCTATCTATCTATCTATCTATCTATCTATCTATCTATCTATCTATCTATCTATCTATCTATCTATCTATCTAGCTATCTATCTAGCCGCCTACGACTTTGTGCTCTCCTGGCCGTATCGTTAATGGGATTTATACCAAATTTGGTATGACATACCATGACTGTATAAGGAACATAAATGGCTGGTCATATCATGAAAATCACGACTAACTTGTCATGAAAAGTATGATTTACATGCCACGCTCATGGCGCGTTCGCGGCCGTTTTGTTAGCTTGATATATACCAAATTTGGGATTGAGTGACGTGACTGCATGACGAACATAAATGACAGGTGGTAATATGCAAATAATGACGTGCATGTTATGAACAACATGATTTGATTTACATGCCACGCTCATGCGCGCTCGCGGCCGTTTCGTTAGCTTGAGATACACCAAATTTGGTATTGAGTGACATGACTGTATGACGAACATAAATAACAAGTAGTAATATGGAAATCATGACATGTCATGTGCGACATGACTTGCATGCCACGCTCATGGCGTGCTCACGGCTGTTTCGTTAGTTTAAATACACCAAATTTGGTATTGAGTGACATGACTGTATCAGGAACATAAATGACAAGTGGCAATATGGAAATCATGACATGTCATGAGGGACATGACTTGCATTCCCCGCTCATGGCGCGCTCGCGGCCGTTTCGTTAGCTTGAGATACACCAAATTTGGTATTGAGTGACATGACTGTATTATGAACATAAATGACAAGTGACAAATATGGAAATCATGACATGTCATGAGCGACATGACTTGCATTCCACGCTCATGGCGCGCTCGCGGCCGTTTCGTTAGCTTGATATACACCAAATTTGGGATCGAGTGACGTGACTGTATGACGAACATAAATGACAAGTGGCAAATATGGAAATCATGACTTGTCATGTGCGACATGACTTGCATGCCACGCTCGTGGCGTGCTCGCGGCCGTTTCGTTACCTTGAGATACACCAAATTTGGTATTGAGTGACATGACTGTATCACGAACATAAATGAGAAGTGGTAAAATGGAAATCATGACTTGTCATGTACGACATCACTTGCATGCCACGCTCATGGCGCGCTCGCGGTCATTTCGTTAGCTTGATGTACACCAAACCTGGTATTGAGTGACGTGACTGTATCACGAACATAAATGACGAGTGGCAATATGAAAATCATGAATTGTCATGTGCGACATGACTTGCATGCCACGGTCATGGCGTGCTCGCGGCCTTTTCGTTAGCTCGATGTACACCAAACTTGGTATTGAGTGACGTGACTGTACGACGAACATAAATGACAAGTGGCAATATGGAAATCATGACTTGTCATGTGCGACATGACTTGCGTGCCACGCTCATGGCGCGCTCGCGGCCGTTTCGTTAGCTTTAGATACACCAAATTTGGCATTTAGTGACATGCCTGTATAACGAACATAAATAACAGGTCCTAACATGTAACATATGACATGCAAATTATGGAAAGCATGATTTGCTCCTTCCTGGCTGCTTCGCATTTCATCGATTCCCACGGTGCGTGGGATCTGCCGGCTTTTATTTTTTTTTTAATCGGACGTTTTCAATCCAAGCAACATATAAACCGTAAGTTCTCCAGAGGAACAAACATGAAGAGTGAGGACGATGCTAATTTCACGTCTTGAAATGCCATCAGTACAATGATCGGCTTTTTTGTCAACCATTTGAATTTTTGCAATGTTCTCCAGAGGAACAAACATGAAGAGTGAGGACGATGCTAATTTCACGTCTTGAAATGCCATCAGTACAATGATCGGCTTTTTTGTCAACCATTTGAATTTTTGCAATGTTCTCCAGAGGAACAAACATGAAGAGTGAGGACGATGCTAATTTCACGTCTTGAAATGCCATCAGTACAATGATCGGCTTTTTTTGTCAACCATTTGAATTTTTGCAATGTTCTCCAGAGGAACAAACATGAAGAGTGAGGACGATGCTAATTTCACGTCTTGAAATGCCATCAGTACAATGATCGGCTTTTTTGTCAACCATTTGAATTTTTGCAATGTTCTCCAGAGGAACAAACATGAAGAGTGAGGACGATGCTAATTTCACGTCTCGAAATGCCATCAGTACAATGATCGGCTTTTTTGTCAACCATTTGAATTTTTGCAATGTTAAGCTTGTTTTCTGTTTTTATTTTATTTATTCGCAATACTGCCACACTGAGCTGAGAGAATAGGAAATGCAGTGATGCGATTGCTGCGCCGCTTGCGCCAAACTGCGGCAAGAGGTGAAACCTGCTACATCCTGTTACATTTCGGGAATAAACTCAATTTGCGGTGAACGTGCTCTGAGACTTCGTTTCTGCGGTGTTAAGGAGAAAAAAAAGGGAGGATGGGCTCGAAATCTTTCTTCAAATTATAAGAGCCATATATATAATATCTCGAAAAGGTCAGTAACTACGTTCTCGGCGGACGTTATTATACGCTTGATTGACCGATCACGTGTAAGTTGTCGCCTCTTGATGCCTAACTACCATAAGTCCTGCAATGTTTCCTTGTTACGACCACATAGTCCGGCTACAAAGACAGGCACACCGGGTCTTGTAAATGGGAACTTAGGCCACTCAAGCGTATCTCCTGCCGTGAACTGTAGCACCATGATTTCGCAGAAAAGGAGGGCTTGTGGAACATTGTACCTATATGGTGAAGTAGCGCAATTTAGACAGGGACAAAGCGGTCAAAAGGACACGACACTTGCTACACTCGCAAATGATTTTATTTCAGGAAAAATACCTCATATACATGCGCACCCAAGCACCCCCCAGCGTCGCAGAAATGATTAAATCCTCAATACAAACTTATCAAAAAAACCAATTTGTGGACACTCAAGTGATAGGAATACCTATGCACGTGTAAAGATTAAGCAACAGTCGATGTATGTTTATCTACAAACAACTTTCTGCGCACACTCAAGCGATAAAAAACCAAAACACAACGAAGCATGTGCAGCTTATACACTTTAAAAATGATGTACGGTCTAGGGTGATTGCACGATTTTCCAATAGAAACCTACGCGCGCTTAAAATGGAAACAAAAGACAAGAATGAGGGCATAACAACAGCAACAGTACAACTTAAAGACCTTCCAGGAATGTGGCTTCCCGATGACTTAGTGAAACTGATGATTGACTAATGCAGCCGTCTTTTCTTTTGTTAATGTAAAACGCTTCAACTATTTCCCTGGTTAGTTGGTTCCCATGATGGAAAACCACGGAGGTGTCATCAAATAGTGGCAAGCAGCCACACTGGAACGCTTGCTTTGTAGAAATAGCTCTTTTCACGCAAAAACATGGAAGTTTGCACGTTAATCGACAACTTGGAAAGACTCTGGCTTGATATACCGATCAAAACGACGATGGCCAGAGTGAGGTGGGTTGGATTTCAAAATCGCTGTGTATAGAAGGGAGGCATTGTAACAAAATTAATCGCTATGATCAAAATATTACCTTTAATAGATGCGAAGCAGCTCTTTGACTCACGTGTGTAACGCCGTACGTTACGTGCGTCCGTACGAATGCGCCGCAACGCGTTCCCCTCGCCGTAGGTGTTGGAGCGTTGCCAAGTAGGTCACGCCACAGCTGCGCGTTGACGTCACGCTCCCCTCGCACCCTTCCCTCACAGGTGCACGCTGACGTCACTCTCTCCCTCACCCGCAGCATGCTCGCGGCAGCTCCCGCAGCTGCCGGCTACTCCGCCCGCTCGCAACACCTCTGACCCGCCTCCCTGTGTCTTTGCATTTCAAACAAACGTTTACTCGAGTAAACGCTACACCGAGTTTCGCTTCAAACCGTTCTTCCAGCACCCGCGCCGACGCCCATTTCAACCGGGTCAACGCCGTGCGCACCGCTGCTGCTTCGCATCCCATCAGGGTTCCCTTCGGGGATGATGGTCCAAGTTTTTTTACGCAAGGTTTATGGCAGCCGTCTCCTGAATGTAGACCATTTAGCCGCTAATTTTCTCGATGGTTTTTTTTTTATGGCCGAAGGACTTTTAAGTGGGTGGCATGACGAGAGGTACGGGCCGGGCGCACCCGTGAGAGCAAATCGGAACTAGCCTGCACTGCTTAACTAACGTTTTCTACTGCTACCCCCCACTTACTTCAATATTACATTATTAAATTGAGTAAAAAGTAGTTTCAAGTGGGGAGCACTATGGGGGCCCGGCTTTTCGTCCATCCATGCGTCTCATGTCTATAGCGTGATCACTAACATAGTAAAGCGCTCAATACAGGCCATTAAAAAAGGTAGCATTGCTGAAGATCAGATTAAAATAAATTAACACGGTCTAAAATAATACAATTAACAGAAATAATCAAGAAGTAATCGAAAAACGAACTAAAAATTGCCAAAAGCGATGATGTTGCAGAACTTTTTTCTTTGTTAGAGCAAATTCTGTGGGACGCAAGTTTGGGTTAATAGATACAATTAGTTATAGAAACCCTGTATTTTACTGAATGCCCGAGAACCAGGATCCCTCCGGTTTGCCCACAAAGATACGACAGCAGGCACTTCACGCAACGAGGGCGTAGACTGTGTTGTAAGCCTTAAAATAGTTATTTTTAACAGCAAAAAAAAAAAACACGCAGATATTACACTGCTAGCAGTTCCAATACTATGACCAATACTATACTCGGGCCTATCTTGTTTTTTGTTTATATTAACGATATCAGTAATGGCACGGATTCCATAGTTAGATTATTTGCGGACGACTGCGTAATTTACAGACAAATTACTAACCCTCAGGATACCTGCCACTTGAAAAATCTCAGTAGATGGTGTAATGAGTGGCAAATACAAATGAACGTAAATAAAACAAAAGCTATCAGGTTCGGGACAATGGTCAACCCCGTGTTATACGACTACACGTTGAACAACATGCCCATAGTGCTGTATCCACGATAAAGTACCTCGGTGTTCACTTGTCATCAGACCGATCATTGGAACGCTCATATAGACGCAATTGTTAGTAAAGCGTCCAGATCACTTGGCTTCACAAGGCGAAATTCGCATCCTGCGAACTCCGAGACTTAACTTCTTGCTTATAAGACCGTTAGTACGCTCACAAATTGACTACGCATTCTTAACCTGGAATCCGCATCAGACCTTATATAATCAAACAGAAACTGTAGCCTCCACAAAAGTAAGGCTGCTGGCTTCATCACAAAAAACTACTTGAGAACATCCAATCGTAACTGAACTCAAATCTTCACTCAGTTTAGCTGCTTTAGAAAAGCGCAGGTTGCTGGCACTATTGTCCTTCTTTCACAAGCTTCATTACAATCCCACGATACCTTCAGTATTGTTGAATATTGTTGAATGTGTTTTTGAAGAAAGAAGAGAAGGAAGAGTAGGCACGAGAGGAGAGCTCACGCATGGTGGGCCGAAACGAACATTTGCCTAGCATGGACGCGTTTTTTACCTGAGTCAATTAAACCTTTGTTTTTTTCCACTCTACCGGCGAAGACACCTTTATTCTACATTTTATGGTGCCGAGAAACCCGGGACTCTGCGATCCAAGCGACCCGACGGAAGGACTTCACCCGCAACGAAGGTGGAGCGTATCAAACGCAAGCGAACGACTCAGCGAGCTCTGCACACACGTCTGCCAGGACGAGGAACACCGCGAATTGTGTACTCCGACAATGCCACAACTCTTAAGAAGGCAGCAAGAGATATATTGTAGCAAAGTCGACAGTTGGGCTAGTTGGTACGGTTCCCTATTATTTAAAGCGCAACAAACAGGACAAGAAAAGGACACTACGAAGCGTTCGTAGTGTCCATTTCTTGTCCTATCTGTTGCGCTTTAAATAATGCGGCAGCAAGAGAATTGAATTATATGCACCATTTGCTAAGAGAAGACGAAGTTACCAACTGCTGTGCGAACAATAAGATGACTTGGAAGTGCTCAGCAGAAAAGGTTCCTTGGTGGGGTGGTTTTTGGGAGATGCTCATTCGAGTCGCAAAAGAATGTCTTCGGAGATCAATTGGTAGACGCACGTTAAACCTACAGGAACTGATAACGTTGCTAGCAGAAACGGAGGAAATGATAAATTCCAGGCCCATAACTTTCACTTACACGAGCCCAACCGAGCCCGACGTTCTAACGCCATCTCATTTTTTTGTTGGGATGTCGGTTGCTGTCCACACCTAGAGGTCTAGACGAGCCCAGGGCTGAGACAACATTTCTGAATTTGTGGGTTCACAGACAGCGTGTACTGCAACAATTATGGAAGCGGTGGCTGCAAGAATATTTACTTCTACTTCGCAGTGCTCATTCGAGAAAGGTACATAGTAACCACGGGATTGAACAGGTTGAGGTAGTAATTGTTCACGAGGACAACGTTCCCAGAATGTTTTGGAAAACGGCTACTATCAGTGAATGTATGAAGGGTAAAGATGGAGTGGTCCGCCCATGTAAAATAAGGTTGCCACGGGGATCTCAAGTTGTACGACCAGTTCAAAAATTGTATCGCCTCGAACCCTTCACCTCCGGCCACGGAGTGTTAATATTGTTGAATGTGTTTTTGAAGAAATAAGAGAAGGAAGAGTGGGTACGAGAGGAGAGCTCGCGCATGATGGGACTAAACAAACGTTTGCCTAGCATGGACGCGTTTTTTACCTGAGTCATAAAATCTTTCTTCTTTTCCACTCTACCGCGAAGACACCTTTATTCTACAAATATCATGTCAGCTCGTCATATATCGTCGCGACTCGATCACCAGCATAAAGTAGAACCTTTTTTTTACCCACTCTAATCTGTTCTTTCACTCGCCACTTCTCCTCGCCATGCGTGTGTTCCCTCCCCACCCCCCTCTAACGAAAATAAGCTATCAAGAAAATGGAAACCAAAACATAAATTTCATCCTCCCATCACTGGTGTTGATTTACACTTACGTCTCTTGATGTAGCTGTTTAACCTGCAATTTGTTTGACGCTCCGCGATGTATGCTTATTTTGTTTCTCTTGCGTAGTTTAATTACTGCTGTTTTTATCAGTTTCATATGTTAGTTCTAATGTTTATTGTTAAGTACTTCAATTTTTCAGTGAACCTTTACATTGTGGTTACTTTTCTTTACCCATTGTATAATACTGTCAACCCTTTTTTCTTTTCACTTACTCTTGTTCATCTATTCTTATTATATCGTTTAGTGTTCATTTACCCTATTATTTGCCGCATTCATTGTCCTCCGCCCCCCCTCCTATGTAATGCCTTCTGGGCATTTAGGGTATCTGAATAAAAAAAGAGAAATCGTTTAAAAAATGTCTGGTTCAACTAAATTGTAAGAGGAGTGCTGAGATATATTAGATATCCCGAGGTCGCGAGACTAAATAAACTTAGGGATGTCCGCAGGAGAAGAAACGCAGTAATTTAGTTTCATATTTTTGAACATGTGAAATTATGTATGCAAGCACGCATACATATTTTTATTTCGCTAAACATGGTGCGCTCGAAAATGTAGGAATGCTAACTGCTCCAAGAGACTGATTTGTAGCTCCATGTGGTGTTCGTGTTCCTATAGAAGCAGCGCCGAACAGCCTTCGGTCCCTCACATCAATGCAAATGCAGTATAAACTTACAGAATGTCACTTGGCCATTGTGCTTCCAAAGAGAGAATCAAAGTCTTTCGAAGCAAAGATTGAAAGAGCAGAAACAATTACAATCAATAGGAGATAAAATGAAATAATAATAATCACGTTAATAATACTACTAATAATCGAAGCAGATTATGAATCAATAAAGCAATGTTTAATTTTGTTTCCTCGCAACACTAAAACCTGCGTGTGCGCTATGCTGCTTAATTTCGAAATGAAATTCGCAGTTCTTCATCGTGCGCACCGCGCACATGCAAACGAACAAAAACAACGAAAATTCAAACATGACTAGACGCAGGATTGCATATCTTGGGCCTCATGCTGCTTTTTGTTGTGACTAGAATCGAAAACAAAACCGCGCGAAATACAGGTGCAGAAGAAAAAGGAGGACACAAACAACAGCACTGCTTCCGTCTTCCGCGCCGTTTTGTTTCCAATATGTTCTACCAACACCCCTTTGAAGGTGCAATTTGAAGGTGCAGAAAAGAAACGACGGTTTCCTTGCCCAGCACTGCGCTCAGTGTGGATGCACTCCTACGTTTGACCAAACCGCGGTCCTGGCTAAACATGGAAATGATCAAACCAGGGTGATTATTGAGGCCTCGTTCATTGCCAAGGGCAATTGCGTCAGCAAACCTTCGGTTGCGTTGACCCAGAAGGAACTAGCCTTTTTGGATGCTTAGTACCGGTGCACTCCTTTGGTTGGTATTTGGTCTGCGCGCGTGTTTATCGTGCATTTGTTAGGTTCCGATAAGAGTCTTTTGTTAGACGTGGTAAAGTTAGTATGCGATTGTCGTGGCACTCACGTGATGCGTTTTGGGAGACTTATATTGCATGTTTGTTTTCATTAAACCTCAGTTGAAAGTGAGCGCTTGTCTTTGTGGTTCCTTTTCTCGTCCTTTGTTCATACTGCGCTGTGTATTATTAATTAGCTTAAAAATGTGTGTCTATTGAATACTGCGAACAGCGGCGAGGTGGATATCTCCGCGTAGACCTTCACCTCGCTTTATGGCTTGGCCCGGACCGTCAATATTCTGCCTAAAAACAAGCTAAGCCGCTTGAGCCGAAATAAAAATGAAAATAACTTTGTCTGTTGCCAACTGCGAAGATTCATCTGCACATAGCAACAGACGACGGCAATGCGATCATCATTCGCAACGAGGACTGACGTAAATCCCCACGTGAGACAAAGGGTGCACCGATTTTCTATCTGAAGCACACGACAATACATCTGCTCATTGTGAGCAATAGAGAAGACTTGCGATAGAGAGATGTAGTGAATTTTCGCATTAAATACATGCCGAATAATCATATGTAGTTATGGAAACGACCGTGATAAGTTACCCTACTGCCTACGTCCGCCCATGCGCAGTATCCTAGATCGCTTGGGTACCCTACATTGGCTATTACTTTAAAAGCGAAAGCCTCAAGTGCATCGTCAAACTCGAAAATGGAGAATCGGCATTGGCATCTCCGAGATTTGGTGACAAGTGAGCACACATCGCGACACCGGAGTCGCGGTGAACACGAAGTTGAAAAAAACAATAAGAGTCTGTCAGACTGAGGTGTAATTCAAGTGAATGTGTGTGTGTGTGTGTGTGCAGTCGTCGTACCAAAAGTGTCATGACCTCAACCTAACATGACGCCATCATAGGCGTCAAAGTGTGACGTCATTGTGACGTTACAGTGATGTGATACAAAGTCATAATGATGTCATAGCATGACATCACATGATGTCGTCATCGCAGGTTATTCGTCGCTTGGTCAAAGGCGGGTCGGTCCTGGAGGCAGTGCAAAACCGCGTTAGGCTCAGAAAGCTTTCGGAGGTGGACGATCAATACGTCTGCTGAGAAGCGAAGAGAGAAGGAGACGGCGTTTGACTTCGAGTCGTCTTAGAGACAACTGCATAAGGCACCTGGTGAGTCTTCTCTTCTTTCCGTGCGGGGGCCGAACGTCATTTCTCATGTTGAATAAAGGGTAAAAAGCCCCATTAAAGAGGAGAGCACTGCTCGTTCCAGCACATAGGACTTAGAAGGAAGAACATCTTCATCTGCATGACTACCCGGGCGTGACACTCGAAATGGTGGTCTGTCGCGAACAAATACACATAAAAGGTTTGTAGGAACAGCACTTCCGAATAAAATAGGTGCTCAGAATTGCTCACTATCCGCTACGGTCGCAAGACTTTTTTTCTTTGAATATGAAATAAAGAACATGAAAGCTGAATCCCAGAAAAAAATCGTTCATTCGCTATTTCTTCACTGCACGTCGTTGTGGGTGGGGTTATTTTTGTTTTAAATGTAATTTAAAAAGGTAGGCAGACAGGACTTACGGAATAATTATTGACACACTAAATTATTTGCAGGTTGTTTCATGTACAGTTATTCCTACATATCAATTCTCAGCAATGTTTTTTAAACGTAAAATACACAACCTGGCCAAATGTTGCATACCGATATAACACAAGCCCTCAAAATTCAATGCACAATAAGGCACAATTTAAATACGAATAACACTTAATTACGACACTGAATCTTCGTGCTGAGAGGAGTGCAAAGCGTTGATCAAAAATACAAAATATAAAATC
>JALIZH010022164.1:0-44216 GCA_030522465.1 Rhipicephalus appendiculatus | reverse complement strand
GCTCGCTGGCCGAGGACGTGCGCCCGGCCGATTAGCTAAGTGGCTGGGTGGTACACCTAGCTAAATAAGTCAAGAGCTAATTAAGCCAAGGCATGCTAAGATCGAGCTAATGAAGCCATACCTTACTAAGACCATGCTAATGAAGCCATATAAAGCTATGACCGTGCTAACTAATACCAGGCTAATTAACGCGACGTTAATTATAAGCACGCTAAGTCATACTAATTAGACCTTAATATTGTGATGCTAATCAAGATCATTCGAATTAGGTTCATGTTAATTAGCTGCATACTAATCAAGATCATGCTATTTGCACCCGAGGTAATTATTGTCGTTTTAATTAAAACCTTACCAATCAAGACAAAACTATTCAATATTTTGGTAATTAAGTCCTGCCTAATTAGTATAATCAAAATTAAGACGGAGCTGATGCGTTCTTTACTTCGAAGCGTATACCGAGCAGACTGAGTAGACGACCGACTTAAAACGCTGGAAGAAACTAGGTGATCACAAGCTCCTCTATGGCTCCAGCCTTGCACAAGTAGTAAAGGCTGACCAAATTATTTTATATGCAAAGAAGCTGCTGCTTAGCGTCCACCGCATGAAACCTTTGACAGTCACACCGGCACCATGACAGTCACTAGTTGAACTGGGGCCTTCTCAAAATCAACGAGTTTGTACGCGAGTTCACGCGTCAATCAGTTTGATTGACAGACGCCCGCGGCGAAGATCGGGTCCACCCACCGCGTTTTGCGCTTTCCAAGGAGCAGTGCTCACGCCGCAACGCCAGCGAGCGGCATGAATAATCTATCCGCTTTATCGCGCAGACTGTGCACACACGCACGAGCAAATAAAAGTTATATCATCACGTGTCTGTGATGTCTCGCATTCAATTTCACCGCGCTCGCGACGTACCACTCACAGCCGCGTTGCCGCAATGATGCGAGCGCCCCTGGTGACAACCTGTCCGTATATTTATCCACAATATTTGATAGAAGCGAAACGAGCTGCACGAGAGTGCAGCGTGTGCACCCTTGTTGCCTTCGAGAGTTGAAATTTCCGTGCTGCGGGTGGAACTAAAGAACATGCCCGAAAGTGGAAGAACGCCCACGAACACGCCTGTGGGAGGCGCAATGCTGAGTTGGCAAAAAGATAGCGCGACAATCACGCTGACGTCGCTGCACTGTTGAAATGTGGACTGAGTGGCGGCGCTGACGTGTTCGCACGCGGTGTTTCTTTCATTACCGCCGCAGATGCCCCACATGCGTTTTTGACGCCACGCTCGTTCATGTAGCCGTTTTTGTCAATGCTGCTATCACGCCCTCCGCTCTGTCTTTGTGCCATGACCGCCGCAGTGCGAGCTCGGAGCAAAATCGTGTGCCCTGAGAAGCTCGGGCCATCCTGCATAGCGCCCCAGCTGCGGCACTGCAACAGGCCACTGCCTGCAAGCTTCACGAGCAGCTGGAAGGACGGCTTCTGGTGTTCACAGATGGCTCAGTCCGGGCTGACGGATCCGCCGCTGCGGCCTGCACCATTCCGGCTAGGGCGGTGAACCGGCAATGCCGGCTCCCCCTTCGCGGCAAGCTCCACTGCGGCATAGCTAGCGGGTCTCCACCTTGCCGCTGACGTCCTGGCAGAGGACCCTCCCCAACAACCAGTGGCAGTCCTCTGCGACTAGAGCTGTGCGCCGCCGCGCCGCGCCGCCGCCGCCGCCTATTTTAGCTCGCGCCGGTCGCGCCGCCGCCGAAGTTTCGAGAGTGACCACGCCGCCGCCGCCGCCGCGCAATAATTGGCGCCGCGCCGCCGTTAGTCTTTTATTTTAACCAGAACGGGGAATCTGAACATAAAATACATGACTTGAACATAAAATACATGGGAGCTCGGCCAGCAGCGCGTCCTCTCTTTCCGGTTCTTCCTCTTCGACATCATTTTGACGTCACGAAGTTTTCCTAAATCTCTACTCAAATTAGAGGAACGGAATGCCACAGACCTGCTTCAATCATAGAGGAAAAAAATAGGAAAGATTGCGCCTAGCATCTATACGCCAACCTCCTTTGAAGGCGCTAGCTCTTCGGGCTCGTGTCACAATTCCCCTCATGCACTTGTTTTGTTTCCTCTTTCTTGGTGAGTTCATGGGAAGAAAAAATTGGAATGTCAAGCGACGAATGGCAAGCAGGTCGAAACGTGCAGCGCGCTGCTCACGCACACATGACGCACGAAAACAACACGCACAGGACGAGAGAGAACTAACAACGTTCACAAAGCTCGACACTGAACGCGCTGCTCAAACAAAAACGACGCATGGAAACGTATTCACAGGTACAGACGAGCGCGAACGAACAAGTGTCACAGTTGTTACTTCGCTGTGTTTGAAAAGCGTGTTGTTTTCGCAAACGGGGGGACTGCCGTGAGCGAAGCGACCTTCGTGCGCTCAGTAACTACAACGCATTCGTTCCGGCGAAAGCCCTATTCTCCCACACCGCGAGGTAAGCGCGCGCGGGCGCAAGGGCGTCTACCCTCCACGCGGCAAAGTGCGCGAGGCAGTGCGAGGGAGATGAGCGCATGAGCGCGGGCGTCGCGACGAGGGGGGGGGAGAGTTAAGCCCCGCCGAGCGCGGCCTTTTGCGCCATCTCGCTGGTAATGCTGAAAACACGCTGAAAACTCGTTGTATATAAATAGCTCGCCGTTTGAACGTTGAAGGACGTGCGCTTTCGTGGCTGAGTGGTTAGCGCCGCGCGCTGCAGAGCGAGAGGTCCCTCGTTCGATGCCGCGCGTCGGAAACATTTTTCTGAATTATTTTTCTTTGTGGCTTTTATAAATATGTAGATACATATACAGATACGGAACATGACGGCGACGGCAACCGCGACGCCAACGCCGACGGCGAAAACCAGCCGAGAGTGTCCATATAATTGCTATCGCAATAAAAAAAGTAAATTCACGACCGCGCGAGGCCCAACGTCCACAAACCAACCTCCTCCGACGCCGCTCCCCCCTCGTGCTCCGTGCTCTGTTCAAAGTTCCCAGCATGCTCCTGTTTCATTTTTTCTATGGTTGCGCAGTTATTCTCGATGTGTCCCCCTAGTGGACTGTGCATTTTGGCCGCAGCTCATTGGGAGGAGTTTGGTAACCAGCGCGTCCCTTGTTTCCGTTTCTTCCGCAACGTCATTTTGGTATCACGAAGCTTTCACAACTCTCGACAATAATGAGAGGGTACAGAATGTGCTTCAACGCAACGAACGCAGCGCCCAGACGCCCGCTTTCGGGCGTACATCTCGGAGGCCGTGCATATATTGCTGATCGTGTAAGCCATCGATTAAGGCTTAATGCGGCCGCCCTTCTAAAGCACCTGTGAAGATCGGTACGCCTTCCCTGCATCGTTCTCAAATATCTGGGACACATTCATATGCAAGTTCAGACTGGAAAAGTTCCTGTTTCTCTACATTTCGTCCACTTCCTTTTAACGGTGGGAATGTGCTGGCGGGTTCGGTGCATCGACGTGGTCAAGAGCAAGCATCACGGCTCACCGCTTTTTCGAGCAACTGAATGCGCTGTGCCAAAATGGACTGTGGACATCTTCAGATGGACACATCGAGAATCCCTCCCCGGAAGTTGTCTCTTTCTCTCCCCCAGAAGTCTCAAGAGTATTGCCTGACCTCAACGCTGCGGCGTCCTCCAGCCTGAAAAGGCGAACGAGGCAACTTGCTGGATAGCATATTCGTGGAGTTTTGGACTAATTACATTTTGCATAGATAAACAAAATAGAAAAGTATTATATATCGATGGGTTAATGCACGTTTTAGATGCGAAGCATCTTATGCTCGGGGGCTGTGTCCGTCCCGCGTCCGGTCACTTTCATGAAGTAGGGAAGCAGCCTCTATGCGAACCAGAACATTGTAGTACAATAAGGCCGTCAACCACCATTACAGTCGCAAGAGTCATGGCCGAGAGCACGGAGTGGCTGCTTAGCAATGGCTAGGCAGGTGGTGGGTGCAAGCAAAGAATAACGCTCACCACCGGTGGTGTCTGTCGCCCACGTTGACTCCATTCCTTGATCTTGCTTGCATGTGCTTGTGGGGGCTTTGTCCGTCCCTCCTTCCCGCGTCCCACAGTCCCTCTCTCTCCTCTCACCTTTCTCTCTGTCCTCATCGTGACCGGGTGTCATCGTCATCGGGTGTGCGCGCTCTGCCTCATGCTGCCTGTTCGCTGCCAAGTCCTTGGGACCGAATAAACGCCGTCTAAACCAAGACGTCATACTTGGTGGAGGTGAATTTTCGACCCTCAGTCCTCGCACCCAGCACCTCCACCACGTATGACGTCTTGGTTTAGACGGCGTTTATTCGGTCCAAGGACTCGGATGCGAACAGGCAGCATGAGGCAGAGCGCGCACACACGATGACGATGACACCCGGTCACGATGAGGACAGAGAGACAAACGGATGATGATTATTATGATAACGGACAGATGAGAAGAAATTAGAAGACTAATGCATCCGACCGGGGATTCGAACAAGCGACCCCTCGCTCAGCAGCGCGCTGCGTAAGACCACTCAGCCACTCACCGTGCATGCGTCGGCATTCTAACGGCAAGCTATTTATAGACACCATTTACCGCTGGCGGCATGCAGATCTCGGAGGAGCTTGAGCGTGTTTTCTATCATGCAACGCCCCTGAATTTTCTTTCAGTTTGAAACCTGCCCTTGAGACGCGCACAAAAAGGTGCCCTTTCTATACCCACTCGTGATGTGGAACGAAGAAAAAAAAGAACACCGCGCACACGTAGAGTTACTGTATATGCCCCCTATAAAGGTAGCATATACAGGGAACTCTACGCACACGTTGCTTCTGACGCCAACGCGCGGCAGGAGACGCAGAGGGGTCATTCCGCGCGCCGCACTTTAAACGAAGAAATATCTAAGAGCGTCGGCCTCTGCGTTGTCGACACTTGCAGCGGGTTGCTCGAACACAAAGGCGTAACAACTGTGATAGTTTTTAGTTCACGCCTGTCCTGCGCATACCTGCGCGTCCTTTTCGAGCGTCCTTCTTCGTGCTTCAGCGGGAAGCTGCAAGTATCGAGCTTTCATGATATACGCAGCGCTAAAAAACAAAGACGAAGGAACAATATTGCACAGGACTAGCACTGTCTCGCAACTGAAAGGTTTATTTCGTAAAACGAAACGGGAAAACACTGCCTGGCATAGGACATGCGCAAAGCAAGAAAGTAAAGCAAACCATTTTTATTTTCCTTTCCCCCACGTGCGCACCTTTAGATATTCAAACATGTCACTTGAGATTGCACGAGCCAAGTAGATAAGCAAACTCTTTGTCCGTCCTTGTGCACTATTGTTCCTTCGTCTTCGTTTTTTAGCGCTGCATATATCATGAAAGCTTTTCCAACTTGCCCAACTATTCCATTCTACTGAAGTATCGAGCTGCTTGTCGTTCTATCGTGAGACATTCCAATTTCTTGCTATCGCATTCTTGCTTCGCCCTTGCGGCGAAACTGTGACATTTTTTTTGGCGCTCTTCGTGACGCCAGGATAGTGATTCGCATGACGTAATTAGGGCACATAATCTCGACTGGTCTATAGAGGAATGTCAGTTGTAAGTTGTATCCTACCCTGCCTTTGCCATGCATTCGCCCGCCTGTTCTTCCTCCCCTCGCACAATCATCGTACGCGATGAACTGATTTCGCCCCATTTTGTGAGTTTCCGACTGCGCAAGCGCAAATAACAGCGTGTAGCCGACAAGCTCGAAAATCCTGATAGGCTCAACGCTCAGCGCTAACATTGTACACTTGCTTTATGAAGAAATGAGTGTTGAGGAGATATCGCTTGTAAGAAGAATAGTAGTGAAAGCGAGAACGAAACCTGCCGGACTATTTGATTCTTCCAACAGACGAACTCTTTACAGCGAAGGTGATTCAGATCTCCAAAAAAAGACCAGCCTGCTTCCACAGTTTTTGTATATTTTTTTATTGCGATAAAAATTATATGGACACTCCGTACAGGTTTTCATCGTCGCCGTCATGTTCCGTACAAAGTCCAACTCATCAACTTTTGTACACACATCGTATGCTGTACCCGCTAATAAAACCTCGCGAGCGCTAGCCAGAAACACGGCCTGAAGCATAAATTAAATAAGCTGCCCATCTCCGTCGCACGGAGGGTGCGTGCGATAACATCACTCCGCGTGCGATGCCCACCGTCGATTGCTCCTCAACCAGACAGCAAGCGCCTTGTCTATATTTCGCTGGACCAAGTAGTATGAAGGGACGCCGGGGTAAAGGGGCTGCGTGGCTGGAGCCGCAACTGTGAACTTTGACTATTAGTGCGCGGTCATGAGCGCTAGCGAGCGCGCTAAGTTGGCAGGGGATCAGCAAACGGGTCGTATACTCTTCTACGCGCTGTGATCTCACCGCTTCGTGCTGCGAGCACTGACACAGAAAACTGCACGAAAACCACTTCTTTCACGTGAACCGGCCGCATTTCCTGTAACACCAGCATTTTGGCAGTTTCATGAGATCGGATGAAAAAGTGTTACCTACTAGCCTTAACTTGTTATAACATTATGACAGGTTGCTATCGCATTCACTGCTTCCCCCTTTCGGGGAAACGGTTTTCTTTTTTTTTCAAAATTCGAGGGTCAAATTTCTCGCCCGACCAACTCTTGACCCCCCCCCCTCTCGCGCCGCGCCGCCGCCGATCCGATGAACCCCGCGCCGTTGACGCTCCGCCGCCGGAGGTGCAAACACCGGCGCGCCGCCGCCGGCGATTTTAGGACCGGCGCACAGGTCTACTTACAACATACTTATGTTGGAAAATTTCTAACTAAAAGTGTTGGCAAAGAACCCTGGCATCATTGCAGAAGTGAAAATAGACGTTCAGAACAAAAGGCATCATCTTAGACGTTAGCTAAAAACTATTTGTGGATGCAGCATCCATGTTTCAAGTTGCGAATTGGGTGCGCCAAGCTTTATGTTCCCGTAGTCGACACTGCGCAGGTGTTATACTCGACGCATACGCAACAAACGCCATCTTTGCGTACCCTGTTGTAAAAGTGGCTACTGAGCATGAGTCGTACGCCCTCAGCTGGCGTGCTCACGTTAAGTGGCAGAAATAGCAAACGTGCCCAAGGAACGCTATCTTTGCGTACCCTATTCGCGAACTGCTTATTACGCGGCACAAGTAGCTTGAGCTAATATAAATTTATTTATTTATTTATTTATTTATTCAAAGTGCCTCACAGGCTCCTACATTGGAGTATTGTTTGAGGGGGGGGTTACATAGTGGGGGTAACAGTAACTGGAGCATGGGTACTACATTATACAATGCTTATTGACTGTTAGTACAGAAACAGCGGGAAAAAAAGAAAAAAAAAGAAAAAAAAACAAGAAACATCTTTATACAATAGTTAAATATCACCTCAGTTAGAAAAGATGGCCGCTACTTCGGCCCTAAAATTGGGTGCATTTCTAATGTTCACGATGGGCTCCGTAAGACCATTCCAATGATTAATTGCCTGTGGCAAAGCGGATGAATTAAAGGCAGTGGTTCTACTTGAAATGCGTTGGAAGTTTAATGGGTTATTCAAACGACGCGAGGTGCGAAAAGGTTTTACAAGAGGCAACGATGAGTGATTGGTACTATAGACGATCTTATGAAATAGACAAAGCAAGGCAATTAGTCTGCGTGATTGCAAGGTAGAAAGAGAGAGTGATGATTTAATGTTTGTTACGCTGGAGTGATAGTTGTAGTTCCTGGAAATGAAACGTGCGGCACGATTTTGAATAACTTCAAGGGAATTAAGTAAGCCTGATGGGGTGACCAAATGGGTGATGCGTGCTGTAATTGCGGGCGAACGAATGTTTGATATGCGAGCTTACGGGTAGTTGCAGGAGTTCCATGGAGATTCCTTTTAAGATAGCCTAATGTGCGAGATGCTTTAGCTGTTACTTTCTGTATATGGGTGGACCAGGAGAGATTATTGGAGAAATGAACACCAAGGTATTTGTAGGAAGAGGCATGGGACACCAAGGTGTTACTCAGTGAGTAATGGAAAGAGGAGTTGGTCTTCTTGCGGCTGAATGTCATTAATTTACACTTATCGGTGTTAAGTGACATTTGCCAGGATGTACACCAAGCGGTTACTTCATCGAGATCCATTTGAAGTGCTAGGTGATCTGCAGGTGAACGGATTTTGCGGTAGATGATGCAGTCATCTGCGAACAATCTGATGGTTGATGAAATGTTTGATGGCAGGTCATTAATGTAAATGAGGAACACCAAGGGGCCCAAGACACTACCTTGTGGTACGCCGGATAGTACATCACTTAATGGAGATGAGTGACCGTTAACGACTGTGAATTGTTTACGACATGACAAAAAATTTCTTAACCATGATGATGTTAATGAGTCGAGTTTAAGGGAAGTGATTTTAGTTATTAGACGTGAGTGAGCGACGCGGTCAAATGCCTTGGAAAAATCTAAAAACATGCAATCTGTCTGAATGTTCTCGTCCATATTCTGCATTAGTTCGTGAGTAAAATCTAGTAATTGTGTTTCGCACGAGAATCCTTTCCTAAAACCATGCTGGTTAGTAAAAAAAGAACTTGTTAGTGCCGAGATGCTGCGCAACGTTTGACGCGATTATGTGTTCTAGGATCTTGCATGGCACTGATGTCAATGATATGGGTCGGTGATTGCGTGCGTTAGTTTTGTCGTGTGAGTTGAAAATGGGGGTCACTTTGCCAATTTTCCAGTCTGCTGGAATTTCTCCTGTTGTGAGTGACTGACGAAAAGTATGAAAAAGAATGGTGCTTGAATGAGTGACAGTGTTCTTTAGAATTTTAGTATTAATGTTATCGACACCGGCGGATGTGGATATCTTGAGATTGTTTATGCATGAGGCAATACCGGTCACGCTAATTTCTATGGGGCTCATGTATGGGTAATCAGCATCTACTAATGATGGAATAGTGGAATGGTCTTCTCGTGTGAACACTGAAGTAAAGAAGTTATTAAAAATAAGGGGGCATTCTTCTTCATTTATTGGAGCACCAGTGTCATTTAACAAAGAGATGTGAGCCGACGAGTTGGTGGGTGATATAGCTTTCCAGAATTTTTTGGGGTTGTGTGTCATAAGCGATTGAAGATCGTGACGATAGTACTTATACTTGGCTTTGCGGATGCCATTGCAAAATTTTTTATCAGCGGTTTTGTGTTTCTGCCACGAAGCTGGAGTGTTAAGGCGTTTTGCCACTATGAAAAGTCTCTTTTTTGTTCTTTAGTGCACGCAGCGTCTTGTAAAACCAAGGTTTAGTTGGGTTCATGCGAAATGAACGTAGTGGTATGTGAGTTTCCATTAATTTAACTAAAGCCTCTTTAAACAGGATCCAATTGTCATTGACCGAACGCTGTGAAAAAGTCTGAAGGAACGTGTCACAAAAACCCTGCAAGCCGAGGTTAATAGCGTTGTAGTCTGCATGGTTATAATCAAAAATACGTTTATCTGTAAATTCACGCGTGCATGAAGGAATGGAAATCTTAAAATTAAGTAACGCATGGTCACTAATGCCCTCCGAATAGAAAATAGTGCCGATACTGTCAGGGTCCGACGCAAATACGAGGTCGAGCGTGCTGTTTCCTCGAGTAGGCTGGTGGACTAGTTGTACCAAGGAGTAATCGAGGGTTAACTGAAGAAAATTAGTTCCGTCACGAGTTTGTGAACATAAGCTATGCCAATCAATGTCGGGATAGTTGAAATCGCCAAGTAGGCAGACGCTTGCTTTTGGGAACTTAACTTTTTACTTTGGCGAGGTTATCATGCAAACTGAGGAAGAATGATTGTGGACTATCTGGTGGTCTGTAACAAACGCCAAAAAGATGCTTGGAAGACGACGAAGTGATGCAAACCCACATAATCTCTAAGTCACTGTGAACGTCTACCGGAAAGGAAGTTATCTGTTGTTTTACGGCGATCAGTACTCCTCCGCCTCTTCTTTCGTTTCTATCGTTACGGTAGTTGGCGAAATTATTCAGATCAGGCAGTATTTCGTCATTTCTAATCTCATCACGCAGCCATGTTTCGGTTAAAACTAAAATTTCGGACTCATAATTATCGAGATATGAGCAGAGTTCGGTGCGTTTGGGAAGGATGCTGCGTATATTAGTGAAGCATATAGATAGCTCGGAGTGTGCGGTGTTTTTACAAGAAGGCATCAAGTTATGTCTGAGGACACGTGGTGCTGTGTTAGACCTGTGCTATGCTGAAGATAACATTACAACGTCACTGGCGGCGTCATACACGTAAATATTGTCGTTGATTCTTAGCTTATCGACATTAAGTTTGCACGGCACATTTTTCGATTTTTCAAATTCTATCAGCTTCTTCCTGGCTAGCCTTGTCTGGAATGAATAATCTTCGCAGACCGCAAAATCTGTTCCTTTGAGCTTAGGACCATTTTCAATTACACGTTGCTTGTCTTTAAAAAACGTGAATTTAGCTATCAATGGCCTGCATTTTGAAGAGTCGTATTTTCCGATCCTATGTGCTCCTTCTATTTTGGATGAATAAATTGCAATGTCTAACTTATCCTTGCAGAATTCGATGACCTTTGTTTCAGCACTTGACCACGTCTCGGAAACATTATCGGGAATGCCAAAAAACACCAAATTACAGCGTCGCAGCCGGTTTTCCGTATCGTTACAACGTGATGCAATTGATCTGAGCTGAACAGAGAAACCGCTGGAATTCGTACCAGGAGAATCAGCTGACGATGAAGCGTGGCAGCTTTTTAAGTCAGTAATGTCGACTTCAACTGCACGAATCCTAGAAGATAGTTGCTTCAGTTCAACGTCTACAGACGCCTGCCATTGCTTCAACTCCCGTAAATCACTTCTAACGCCGTCTTGGCCTGATTCTATCCTTTGTACGGTCTCCAGCACCTTTGCAAGTACGTCGTTAGAATTTGGTCCGGGATTTGTTTCCACGTCCCCGGAAAGCATTAGAACCCAGGCAGCACACCGGCATTGGACCAATCTCGGCCCAAGGTTGGCAAACATTGGCACAAATATTGGCCCCACATTGGATTTTGGGGTTTTGCTACACCTAAATGTACATTGGTCCAATATTGGAAGCCAATGAATGCCCAATGTTTGCAAAGATGGCTGCAGCCAATATTGTACGTCCAACATATCGCCAATAATGGTAAAGATGGCTTAAGCCCACATTGTCCGTCGTGCGTATCGCCAACATTGTGTAAATATTGGCAGCTCCAATATTTCTTGCCAGCCTTTTTCGTTGGCTGCGCCGTCATTCTTTCTTTTCCAGCGTTTTAACACCGGTTCTTGCCAGCCTTTTCGTTGGCTACGCCAATATCTTTCTGGCGTTTTCCACTGAATGTGTAGTTTAACATGAAGTATATTTGTGTGCGTGTACATGAATTCGTGTTGTCCACGCTTTTCCATTTAGGTAGGCAGCAGGAATAATCACCTAGAAATCCTGAGAGCAAACAGAAGTTTATTCTGAATGTATACAGTGTACATATGGTAAAGATACTGCAAGTTTTGAAAAGAATTTCGCATTTCACGCTTTGTTCTACTGATAGCTTGCTTGTAGATAATAGCTGTATAGAACCCACACTAATTACTTTGAATAACGATCTTATATTACTAATCACAAAAGGGCACCACTCACAAACACACAGCCAAAAATCATCTCTGTTAGGGGCTTATTTGAGCTGTAAGTACATCGGGGCTCAAAAAGGAATTCAGTGAAAAGCGAATTGTGGTATAAAATGAATGCATGAACATCTACGCTTGGACAGGCATTCGACACAACTGTGATTCATATCCGCCTTGAACTACCAGTAAGTACATGGCCGATTTTTTTTATTAAACGGTGACTATGCTAGAGCTTGAAAGAAGGCGATAACTTAGAAACTATTGAAAATATCTGTGTTATAAATCCAGAAATGCTTTGCGCGATGCGAGCGGTGAAGGAAACATGAAAAGCGGATGCTTAGCTGGCGCACAACAACACGATAAAGGAACCAAATGCACACGCAAACGCTGACAATTTCGCTAAGGGTGAGGACTTGACTAACCAATTTCAACGCACACAACAAAGCGCAGCACACGGATATACACAAAGTAAAAGATCTCGAGAAAATACTGAGCACACATTTCCCATACGAAAAACATGGAAAGAAACTTGCAATAAAGGAAAGAAAGGACTTACTGAACGCGATCCGAACACAAATATCCAGCGGAAAGTTTGCGAGTTTTCAAAACACATCGGCTCTCATCTGCGGATGGCTTGTCAAATTCAAAACAATCAAGTCCGAAGATGCACACGGCAGCTGCTTTCTCACTGTAGCGTCGCCGTAGAACGTCATCGTCTCGGCATCCGGTCGAGGCTTGTACATCATCAAGGTCGAGGCTTGTACATCACCCGGTGTCCCCCGGTGTAGCCACGCTAGTGCAATGACGATGACGCTGCCGTCAGGGCACAGCACATGGAAGGAAACCATTATACGCCATGACGATGACGCTGATAACGATGAAGAATAAGCCCGTTCCAGACCACACATCATCTTTCTGCCATCACGGCACAGCACATGGAATGTAACCACTAAATGTCATAACGATGACACTGATGACGATGAAGAATAAACGCATCCCGTACCTCAATTCATTAATTAGTTAACTATAGCTTCTACGAGCAATGCATTACAGGAAATACTGGAAAGAAAATTCGCTCACTAGTCGGCCAATCCCCTGCACTGGGTGTGAGCCAAGATATGAGGAGAAGAAGAAGACGCATAAGACCACACATTCTCTTTCTGGCGTGGATGAAAACGATCGTGAACGCGCTCTCGCCCGCGAAAGGCAAAACGGCAACGCCGAGAAACTATGCCGGAGTTGAGGAACCGGAAAGCGACCGCTCAACGGCAAAAACACATTGCATATACTGTACACACGCGTTGTCACTCACTTACATGCGCGACTGGGCAATTTCACGGGTTTTTTACGGTAAGAACGACGCCCAGTGCTTCGCCCATTCCTCATGATTACCTTCGTGGAAATGCGAAATTTTTTTACCTACAATTCCTTCCGTAATAAAGAGCGTTTTTGACAATGAACGCTTATACTTTATACGCATGTTTTGTCGCTCATGTCACATCCTCTCATATAGAATCGCCATTTGACCGCGCAATACATTATTACCTTGATCACGAGAAACATTGCCTTATTCTATTATTGAGTGTTACTGGGTCCTCCCCTAAACTCAGAATAAAAGTGCATGCATGATCTGCTACATATTTACCAGGTCTGTTTCGTGACAACTGGGGACTTTTAAAGCATATTGGAAAATACGTGTTCTGGCAAAATCTGCGTGCGTGCATATTTCGACCCCTAACATCTACTTAGCCATTCCACCAATAAAAAAGCAAAACCAATTTGAACACAGCTGTTCTCAGGCACTTGAAATATAAGAAGCCGAATGTCTTGAAGAGATTCCTTCTTCCTTCAGTCTACGAAGAGTATCATACCATGGCCGCTACACAAAAAAGCAGGTGCCGCCTGGTGCGTCGCGTCGCCGTCAATGGGCGAGCGCGTCTCGGCTGAGTTGACAGTTGCGGCCGCTGTTTTTGGTGAGGGCGCCACTAATCCAGTGTACACAGCAGACGCCGGTTCGTGTAACAGTGGGGTCGCCTCAGGATTTATCCGTGTCCGTGTGCTTTCTCGTGTGTTGTTCGTGTCTGTGGGCAGCTTGCTTCTTGTTTCCTGTGCTGGAGTACGGTTCTTTGGTGCGCGCGTGCGTGCCAGACGATTTTTTCCAGTGGTGTGATGCGGCAAAGCTGTTGTGTGCTGCTGTGCAACTCGAAATCGACAGACGACGCTACTGTGAAGTACTGCGTATATCCCTGCAATCTACCGTATCGGGAAGCGTATCGGGAAGCGTATTTTTCGTAATAGAGCACTTCTTTTCGTCGCAAGCGAGCGCTAAACACGCGCGCCGCTGATTCCAGAGGACAGCATCAAAGCACCGCGCCGACCGTTCCCGTCAAAAAAAACAAAAAAAAACAGACACCAGTATCAAAAGGCGCCCAGGAAGTGCCCTTACCCTCTCCACCGAAGACGCCATGACGCCATCGCGACAGCCTAACGCCTGCGCAGATCGGGAGAATCCGAGACATCATAGTGGGGCCTCTGGTGGGGCCAACAGTTTCCGCAAACGATCCGGCAAGACGAATCCCTTTCCCCTAGTTGTCGCTGTGCTACGTGCTACGCGCCATACAATCACTTGGAAGGTTCGCGAAACCGGGAAGGATCCAAACGAGAGAGGACGGAGGGTAAGACAGGATGGTGAAGTCGGCGAAGAAGTTATGTTGGTTATTTCGTTCGAGTGAGTCGTGTAGTGCGCTCAGTCGACCTTCAAGAATCAAGTGATGACGCCGTGGGAGCAGTGTTTTGATGATTGTTGCCAGTAACGACGATGATCCGTGCTGGAGTTCGTTTGAGTGTTTCTTGGAAGATAAATATTCGAGATACGTTCGAAGAACTGTGGAGTAGACACGTTTGGTTAATATTCAAGGCCTTTAAGTGTTCTTGAATAGCTTGTAATGCATGAGATTGCATTTCTAGCGTGGTAAGTTTGTTCCCGTTGTTCTAAACACCATATAAGTGATGTTGTGAGTTGTAATTATTACCTGCCGAGTGTGCGAGTTTATGTGATACTTGTACTGCCCTAACTGAGAATACATTTTGTTTGGGTTGTCAACTCTTGGCTCTGGCTCGGTCTTTGGACCACAACCGGCGTTCGCTGGTGCACTAAAAGGACCTACATTTAAATTCTTCGTGCTTTACTAGTGCGTTTCACCGGTCCGATACGTCAGCCATTGGAATGGGCCTGGCGATTGCCTCCCTGTTACTCTTCACGTATGTGGGGTAATATGCACTTCTAATAAAGACTTCAGTATGTAACCTGTGATGTGCAACTACAAAACGCGTTATTTACGGCCTGACTAGAGTCACTGTCGCTGGTACCAATGAGCGTGCGGAAGTGCTTCTGCATGGACGGATACAATGGAGCAGTGGTGCCAGAGTGGGTGCGAGGTGAACTAGGCCTGAGACGCCGCTTCGGCGGCACGCACCAGGCCGCACCTTCTCTTTTATATAGCGGCCGTGACAATACGTTCAGTTAAAGCAAGTATAACTACTTTTCATTTGTTATGCGAAGCCTAAATACTTTCTCTGAGCGAAGTATAGCAGTGCACAATCATTCATGAGTAAAAAAAAAACTTCCCCCATCTCCCGCTAAAGGGGACCATGTGTGGATGCGAAGCAGCGGGGAGATGGTTAGCTTGAAGCGGGACAAACGTCGCCGCTCTCGTTTCGCGGCAGCGGCCCGGGCGCTCATCGAGGCGCTGAACAGGAGAGAGAATGAGGCGCGCTCCGTCATTTTCATACCGCGGAACTACCGTGGTGCTCCCAGCGGAGTATGCAGCTGTCGCACCACCTGTCGTGCGCGCCGCTCCGTAGAGGATTCCTAGAGGAGAGGACGGGGGGAACCGTAGGAGAGGAGAGAGAGGGGATTCGCATGCGCTGTGGGACGCGGGAACCGCTCCGTAGAGTAGAGGATTCCTGGAGGAGGGAAAGGGGGTGAGCGTAGGAGGGAGGCGGAGAGAACGCGCATGCGCTGTGGGGATGTCGGACGCGGGCGCCGCTCCGTAGAGTAGAGGATTCCTAGAGAAGAGAAAGTGGGTGAGCGTAGGAGAGAGGGGGAGAGGACGCACATGCACTGTGGGGATGTGGGACGCGGGCGCCGCTCCGTAGAGTAGAGGATTGCTAGAGTAGAGAAAGGGGGTGAGCGTAGGAGAAGAGAGAGGGGGGAGGGGACGCGCTTGCGCTGTGGTGGTGTGGGACGCGAGAAGGAGGGATGGACTAAGCCCCCTCCCCCAAACACATGCAAGCATGATTAAGAATGGAGTCAACCTGGGCGACAGACACCACTTGCCTAGCCATTGCTAAGTAGCCTCTCTGCTCTCTCGGCCATGACTCTGGTGACTGTAGTGGCGGTTGACGGCCTTATATTGTAATACAGTGTTCTGGTTCGCATAGTAGGTGCTTCCCTGCTTCATGAATGTGGCCGGACGCGGGACGCGGGACAGACGCGGGACGGACATAGCCCCGAGCATAAGATGCTTCGCATCTAAAAAGAAGCTTGGACTTTCTCTGCACACAAACCGCACCAATACAACTGCAAGGAAGAACACTACCCAGGCAGCACACAACGTCGGGCCGATATTGGTTTTAAGGCGGCTGTGGGCGGCCCAACCTGATCCCGTCGTTGCCGGCATGGAGCCAATATGGGCGGAGCCGTTGACTTTCGCCGGCAATATTGGGCCGATTTTGCCGTCCTTCAGCCGATTTTGGGCTTTCACCGGCAACATTGGGCCGAGTTTGCCAGCCTCCCGCCGTACTTCCGCCTATATCGGCTTAGCCGATGGCTTTCACCAGCAACATTGGGCCGAGTTTGCCGGCGTCCCGCCGTACTTCCGCCGATATCGGCTTAGCCGATGGCTTTCACCGGCAACATTGGGCCGCGTTTGCCGGCGTCCCACCGTGCTTTCCGCCGATATCGGCTTAGCCGATGGCTTTCCCCGGCAACATTGGGCCGGGCTTGCCGTCATTCTACCTTGTATCAGCTGCTTCAACTGATATCGGCAGCTGAAGGCTTTCACAGGCAGAATTGGGCCTCTTTACCCGTGTTGTTGCCGCTCTTAAAGCAATGTTGGCTGAGTCAATTGTTGGTTAGCTTTCATCGGCGAAGCTGGAATACCTTCTTGTCTTCCTTCAGACAGTTATTATTGCCCTGTTGAGAACGTCCTCCTGCGTCGTGGCGCTACAGAAGTCGTCGTCACCGACACAGGTACGGATTTTACGGCGGAAATAACGCAAACCATCTTGACATACAAGTCACCGACGGACAACCGCAACTATCACCCGCAGAGGAATGGCCTCAACGAGCGGCTAAATAAAACCGTAGCTGACATGCTGGCAATCTACTGTACGTCGACGTCGAACACAAGCTTGTAATGCCATAGAGCATTAAGCGCTTGAATATGACTCGCCTAAGCTGCAGAAAGCTGCTACATGGATTGGGGTACTAGCAAAAATAAGAAAGTGCATGCATGCATTGTATCGTGCTTATGCCACATCTACTATTCGGGGCGCGAAGTAACGCCGAGTAAATAGCTTCCATGCTACAGTTAGTTTCTGCAAGTAGATTAACTAACAGTTATCACTGGCACTGTGGCTTTTCATACCCAAAAAGCGGCCTTCAGACTGACTCACATTAGTTGGCCATTTCGTTGACGAGCTGTTCAACGCTACAAAAACTGAACTTACATTCAAAGTAGTTCTCTTTCATAAATGTTTTGGCCATTGGTCGGTAGACCTCACTGATATATCCAGCATCAGGATTCGCCCAATTATTCCAGCAGGAATACATTTAGCGGAAGAAGTTTTATGTTAATACTAATTCTGTGCATAAACCGGGCCTTACATCATATTTCTAGCGCTGTATCCTTTACATCCTTTCAGCCGCTGACCGCATGGTGCGAGTGCTTATAAACTGCACCAATAGTTTCCTGTCTGTGGGTGTGTACGTATTTACACAAGCGCATGTTGTGGTCAAGCGTAACAAACGCATTTGCTTCAGTGATGTCACATAATTTTGCCTTGTGAAAGTAGTAAAAAGCTCAACAAGGAGTTTTGCTGAGCTAGTTGTTCATTATACTTGAAAAATAGGTATGGCGCAAGAAAGACCGGGAAGAAGTGTAGATACGTTTTTTTCGGTAAAAACCTTCCAAACCAACTAGCCCACCAAGACCAACAATCATTAACGAACATACAAACACGTGTTTGACACGTGTTTGCCAGTTCGTGTTTTCACTTTATCGCCGTCTTTTTGTCCCAAACCTATCATTTTGAAGTAAAAATCTCGTTTGCTTCCCACGATTACTTCCCACGTGCTTTTAGAAACAGTCGCATTTAATGTTACTATAATTGCACAGGAAATACAATAAAAAATGCGGTTGCAACGTGGTGTACGGAAAGTTTTCACGTAGCGACGAGTTGTAAGAAGCGATGCATTGAAAATTTCACGTAGCCCACAGACGACATGCTGTGGAGGGGGTGGAGGGGACCCGGGGGGGGGGGGGGCGCACACTATTGTCGGAGGCTGAGCCGGGCTCCTAAGAAGGGAGAATCAGTTTTTTTCGTCTTCTTCAACCTCTACCCCTCCCCCCCCCCCCCCTTCGCTTTTTTACTCCTGTCGTTCGGCGTTATTGTCGCGAAACTTGCTTGACCAGGTAGGGGAAGGGTAGCCAGCTCGATGGAAGGATAAGTTGTAGCGAGAGCAGGCTTTTTCGCTCCGGCCAGCAGAATTCTTCAAAACGTGTTGGTGTGTGGACATGTGCGGAGGAAAGTAAAAAACGTGTGCGAGACGATATGCGGCAAGATTCCAGCACTGTTTTCGGCAGATATCACCGCAGCTAGCAACCAGTGGCTACGTGCTTCCATATTGGACTCGCCCGCTTTATTTAAGGACACGTCTTGACTGCTCTTACGTCTGTCCAGTCAGATTTTTGTTCTCTTTATCGTGCGTTCGCTATTGACCGTGCCTTTTATTCGCTCGTGTTATTACCGATCCAAGAGCCACACGTGAAAGGTATTCATGCACGCTTCTTTTTCCGTTACATTCTTACCTTGAGATAAGAAATGCGTGCTTGCGTGTCTACCTTGTTTAGATGTACAGTATACGGAACCTTGCGGCACCACTCGCAACGTTTTTCAGGTCGCGTGCTCTAATTTCTTCGTGTTTCTGTCCCGTAAGTTATGCCTGAAAGAATTGTGATTTGCGCTTAAAGGATAGGGGTAATTTAATTTCCAGTCATGTGTTACGATGGACTCACGTTTGCGAACCCACCCAAACTTACTTTTCGGTGAAATTGATAAACATGTGGTGAGGGGGGGGGGTCTCCTCTGTTAGTTACTAGCCCACGTGTATATACAAGCTCTTCTAGTCTGTTTGCCGCCCTTACTCTCCCTTTCTCGCCGGGCCGCCCAACATGATCTTTGTTTTCTTCGGGTACATCTTTAAGCCGGCTTCTTTCCTTTACATCACCAGTATTTGTTTTTTTTGTTTCGTGATTCGTCACCGTCATTGCCGAAAAGCGCGATATCGTCCACATAACGCAAGTAGCTATGATATTCTTTGTTAATTCTTAATCATATTTTTTTCTCGTTCTATGTTTTTAAATATTTGTTCTGAATGTGCCGTGAATAACATTGAAATGCTTGTAACTCTTCGCCTGACCCCACTCTCGATTCTCAATATTTTCGTGTTTTTGATGAGAAATACGGTGGCTGTGGGATCGTTTTAGATGTTGGCTACGGTATCTATAGATGCTTAGGTGTTCCTTTATGGCATCATTATTCCGGAACTGCTGGCGTGTGTTCATATGTGTGAATAAATTTCTGTTTATCACGTTGGAAATGTGTTGCTCCTTCATTACCTAGACGCATGCGTAATTGATGCAGCAGGACTTTCACTCTTTTAGTTGTTTTGGAGACAATATTGACTTTCCTTCTCGGCCTTGCACGGTTCCACAGAATTCTGGGTCTCAATGCTACGCTAAGACCCCAAATAGGTCGTTCTGCTTACGAAGTATTTACCGAATACGGCGCCAACGGTAGTCGATGAATGCCGTTGTGCCGCGAATAGGTTTCTTTAGCACTGCTGACTTACAGTACAGTAATCACAGGAACGCCGAACTATGCACCGTCGGCGCGCAGCCGTTTCGCTTTATAACACGCGTATCAGCCTTTCTAATCAAGCTACTGTACGCATCGAGCAACTACCGCCGGTGTCCCCATCTAAACTGGCTACGAGCAGACTACAACGGCACAGTATATTACCTTACTCACCGCACGGTAAATTACCATAATAACGAGTGCTAACCGTCGCACCGGTGGCTTCCCGACGTCGGCGAGGCTGACACCACGCCGGCATCAGCCAGCTTACATAGGCCCAATGACGGCTTTCCATCATCTGCTGAATAACGGCAGGCCGGTCTCCGGACCGATGCCGGCAAGCCGTCATCGGCCCAACGCCGGCAAGCCCTCATCGGCCCAACGCCGGCTAGCCCTCATCGGCCCAACACCGGCTAGCCCTCATCGGCCCGACACCGGCTAGCCCTCATCAGACCGATGTGGGTGAAAGTAGCGCAAGCGTCATTTGCCGACACGGGGGCCAATATTGCCGCCGACGTTTGCCGACGTTGGGCCGAGATCGGTCCAATGTCTTCGTGCTGCCTGGGTAGTAGTACATACACAGCAGGTTATATTATTATGAAAGATCTACTTACCTCCAGAGCCACCCGAAAGACACATCGCAGGAAGCAGAAATAATACCAGGACTGAAAGCGTAATATTCATTACCGGCTCTTTTACCTCTTTGTTAATCAGAGTTCGCTATCAATTTTGGAGTTCGGCGATCGTCTATATAGTGCTGTCACTTAAAATAAAATAAGGAATGAAAGTAAGGTTGTAGGAGATGAAACTTTACGTCTATTCGGAATATTTGAAAAGAGATAAGGAATAACTCACTTGCATTTCAGTAAATTTTAAAGTCCATAGCTAAGGATCAGCACAATGTATAGCTGATTCGTTGTCATGAGTAAAAGCCCATACGAAGAAAGACGACGAGGAGCGGACAAGATTCGAAACGGCGTGAGCGCGCACACCGTAACGTGAGGCTCGAAGCGCGTGACCCGAGCCGTGATCGGGGGCGCAATCGAGGATGAGCTGGCATTGTCGACGTGGGCTTGGAAGAAGAAGGTTGTCTCGCTAGCAAGTGGACTGGCGACGGGAGCGGCAGGACATCGACTCGGCAGGCTGTGACGCGGGCGTCCCGAGAGGTGGCCGGAGACCTCGACCCGGTTCGAGTGAGGCTGCTCGGGATGCAGCAACCGCGCACATCCATCACCGACGTTCCTGACGCAAGCCCCCTTCGGCAGCGAGCCACGAAGACAGTCCCCGGCGGACCACGTCAGCGTCCAGCACCGGGTAACGCCAACACCGCTAGGCCTAACTTCCGAGGCCTCCGCCACGCCAGTGAGGAAGTCACGCGAGACGAGGGGCGACGTTTGCAGCGGCAGGGACGGCGACGTACGTTCAAGAACGTCGAGAACCCCGACAAGGAGCTGACACGACCGATTGGGACAATGACGGTGTGACAAGTAAGATTGGCTAGAATCATGAGTGGCACCGACTAGAGTTGCCTGACTTTCACTAGGATGGTTCAGTGTTTAGTTAATGCTGAAGTTTAAGGCCAGTTGAGTTTCGATTTACTGTTATTGATATTTGTTTTGCACATTTTATATTTTAGAGTGCTGTGCGTTTGTCCATAAAATGGGTTGTGCCGTTTACCGCATCTTGTCTCAGTCCTTCACCCGCAACCACCCGAATTCATGACAATTGGTTGTGAATAGTTTGAGATCGATTGCTTGTAGTTTCTTGTTGCTGTACATCTATATATTTTTAGAGTGCGGTGTGTTTTCTTCGTTTGTTTTCTGTTTGATAAATGCTCGCTGTGCTTCACTCCGAGTCTTCGACTGAGTTCATTGCCCAGGTCCACCCGAATCCGTGACATTCGTTCACACCGTATTATTGTTTGCTCATCTAATAATCTCCTTACTCCGTTCCTTCAAAGCAACTGTTGCAAGTAACCAATTATAAGCAGTGTGTTATTGCTTTAAAAACAAATTATCGGATGAGAATGGTGAGTAGGATTGAAAACTGGGCAAGTTGGTAACGATTTATGGAAAGACTCGTGTTGTGTCTACTCTTTCTTAGTCCTTGTTATTTTGCGCTGTTTTGCCTTACCAGCTATTCATGAGAATGCTGTTGGAGCCATTGTTTGGACTTAAAGACTTGCCTTTGTCACGGCGCTGTGTTCTGAGCAAGACAAGTCATCTTATCCAAACATTGGCACCACCATAGTCCCTCAATACTTTCTAAAGAGACAATGACACCACCAACCATCCTTGTTACACAGTTTCTCATTCCATCAAGCCTTCATATTGTCGTGAATTTTTTCTTTCGCTGGCATTGATGTCTTGCCTTGAAACGCTGCTTTTCGAAATATTTTCCGAAGGCAACCATTCTTTGTGTTGCGCATGTGCCACTATTGTTGACACGGGGATTTAAAATTTTGCGATTGACAACTTAAGCCCAGAAACATAAATAAAGGAACTATTGCAAGCGACGAGAAAAACATTGCGAGTGGTACCACAAAATCCCATGGCCTCTACATCTAAGCAAAGTAGACACACACGCATGTAGTGCTAATCTGAAAGTAAGATTGTAACGGAAAGGAATCATGCACGAAAACTCCTCACGTGTGTTCTTTGGATTGCTAAAATCATCAGCGAACAAAAAAATGCAAGCGCCTCATAACAACAGAATACACAAAAAGGATGGTCAATAGTAAATGCGTGATTAGAAGAGAACAAAAATCTGACGAGACGTAAAAGCAGTCAATAGGTGGCCTTAAATGAGGCGAGCGAGTGTTATATGGAAGCACGGGGCTACCGGTTGCTCGCTGCAGTGACCTCTGCCGAAAATAGTGCGTGATCCTCCCACGTATCTGTCTCACAATTTAGCCCTCCACCACGTATGCCCACACACCCACATTTCTTGCAGAACTCTACTGGCTCGAGGGAAAAAATTCGGCAGATACCACGCCTTGTAGGAATCGGTATCATGCGGATCAGTCAGCAAGTGGTTCTCTATGCCAGACGTTTTTTTTTTTTTTTGGCTTTCAGCCATGTGTTACGAGATGTATCGATGTGTTTTTGCAAGTGTAGTAATTGTGTGCTCTGCGTGGGCTTACCGTGCACATCGACTACATTGGCATTTAAATGGTAACTTATGGCCTGGCGCAACGTCAGAACTCACGTTCGAGCACATACGTCAGTATTACCAAAACGAAGTGCACATTTACTTTATAAGAATCTCTTCTTGGCCTAGTAGGCATTGCTTACCGTACGACATTCTGCCGCTGTAAAAACGGAGCCAATCCGGTAACTACAATTTGCAGTAACCCGACATGACACCTGTATGATAGATATGGATTTGTGATGTCTGCTGATTTGTTATAAAATTAGATAGCCAGCGCTGCAATAACTACTGACGTTGTACTGACGCTATGGCTGAATGGGGTTTTCCAAAGCTGCTTAAAAATCTGGCGTACCTCTTTGGTAGAATCCCTGAGTGCCATCAAGAATACTAGGGTTCAATTCCTGCCGAGATCATGATATTTATCTTCCTGTATTCGTCTGGTCAACGCTGCCGATGTCGGTTTTAGATGTGAAGCATCTTATGGCGAAGCTTAATCCGGTGGTGGTGGTGGTGGTGGTGGTGGTGTGCCGCGTGCCCACCCTTACTGCGCATGCGCAAACAGTTTAAAAAAATAAAAATAAAAAAACCTCCTCTCCCCCTCTCTCTCCTCTAGGCATCCGTCCCCGCGGCAACCACACCCACACTGCGCATGCGCCTCCCTTCCTCTCTCCCCTCTTACACTCCCCCCTCTCTCCATCCCTGCCCGCGGCGTCTAACTCCCCCTGCGCATGCGCGTCCCCCCCTCTCTCCTCTCTCCTACGCTCCCCCCTCTCTCCTCTACGCATCCCTGCCCACGGCGTTCACACTCCCACTGCGCATGCGTGTCACCCCCTCTCTCTCCTCTCCTACGCTCCTCCCTCTCTCGCCTCGCGACGCCGACGCAGGCAGCATCTGCTAGCGAGTTTCTTGGTTGAAAAAACCGACTGCTCGCGCTGCACAACCGTTCATTGGCCATCCCGTATAGACTATTTTCCGTAAGACATGTGGGCGCCGCCATCTTGGGCTGTTAAGTTGATGTTTTCTTGTTTTTGTATATCGCGACGTGAATGAATAAGTCAATAAAACATCGTATGCCCTAACCAAACCGTTTTCATACGTATTTGTCTACAGTAACACTGCTGTTTAGTTGTTAAAGATACAAAACACAAAGGCTAACAGCCCAAGATGGCGGCTCTCAAACCCATCCGTAAAATAGTCTATATATAGCAATGGATCTTGACCTCCAAGGTGGTGCCGGTGGGAGATTTCTCCTGTGCGTTGTTGAACAATAAAAATTCGCAGCGTGCGCGTTAACTAAAAAGCGGAGTGCGGGTCTCTGTGTCCAGTCGGAGTCTTCTGTCTCTCATTGCCCATTAGCAGCGATTGGCATGTTCCAGTAGGAAAAACTGCTCCATCACTGCGTGCTTTGCGCCTCCCCCAGTTTTCTCTCCTGCGCAACGCTGCGATGAGTGCCAGCGTCAACGCCGCCGCCAGTGTAAGCGTTAGCGCCCGCTGCTTCACATCTACACATGGTTCCCTTTAGCGGGAGATGGTGTAATTTTTTCTTAGCGCTCTCGCACTAAATTGCCAGTGTGTGTTCTCGCCTTTCCTGGTTAGATACAAACTGTTATCAGCTGTGGCGCATACTGCGTGCCGCGGCCATGGCATGCGGGTATGTGCCAGATGTGCCTGGAGGTAAAGGTTTGATGACGTACGCGAAAGGATTTTCTCGTTATTCATGTCATGACCAGGCAGTCGTATTCGTCAAACCCTCTGATCTTCCATGCTAATTTCGCACTTCAGCAATAAAGAGGCGTTTACGAGAGCACCGAGCCGTCGGCAATAGATAGATAGATAGATAGATAGATAGATAGATAGATAGATAGATAGATAGATAGATAGATAGATAGATAGATAGATAGATAGATATGAACTCTCAAAATGCATTTGGTCCGCTAAGCAATGCTTTGCATTTAAAATCTTGCTCCCGCTACGGCGATTGTCCCTCCGTCGGGATGGCCACACAACCTTGCCTTGCCAGGCGAATTTCGCGACATTGGGCCTCAAAGGGGTGGGGGAGGTAGAGGTTGAAGGAGAGGGAAAAAAACGTTAAATCTTTCTGGGAGCACGGCTCAGCCTCCGGTAATGGTATGCGTTCACTCATTCCTTCTAGAGCATGTCGTCAATGGGGCATGATGTTTGAGAAAGGCGTTCATCGAATTTTTCAGTGCATCACTTGGTGCAACATGTCGCTAAATGAAAACTTCTCGTCAGCGCATCGCAACCACATTTTATCGAACTTCAGGAGCAATAGTAATAAAAATATTTAATGCAACTCTTTCTAAAAGCTTGCGGGAAGCACTCAATGATCGAGGTTTTTTACTTCAGAAAAATAGGTATGGCACGAAAAGACGAAAAAGTGAAGACACGAACGGACAAACACGGGCGTCACGTGCTTCTCAGTTCGTGTCTGCATTTCGTCCCGGTACTTTTTGAGCTGTACATTTTTGAAATGATAAACCAACTAGCTCACTAACAAGCCCCGTTGAGATTTTGTAATATTTTCACAAGAGAAAATTGTCACACAACTGAAACAAATGCACTTGATACGCTTGAACACAACGAGCGCGTCTGTAAATTGTTGTACACACATGCATAGGAAACTATCCGTGTGGTTTATGAGAACTGGCGCAACTCATTCAGCGCCTGAAAACATCTAAAGGATATAATGCTGTAAATATCATGTCATGTTGGGTTCGTGCAAAGAACCAGTATTCACATAAACTTCTTACGCTAAAAGCATTCCCTGCGGAAATATTTGGGCGAATCCTGATGCTGGATATAATAGTAGCATTGGCCGACGAATGACGAAAACATTTGCCAAAAGAAGTACTGTGAATTTGGTCCATGAAGTTAGTGAACGCTGTTGCAAAGTTTCAGCATGTTGATAGCGTTGAATAACTGCCCAACGAATTGGGCATCGAGTGTGAGCCAGTGATAATTTAGAGAGACAGCACCTTTGTAGAAAAGTGACATTTCCAGTGATGACTGTCAGTCATTGTCATAGCAGAAACTTGAGAGAGAAGGAAACATTTCAGTGGGTGATACTTTGCTGCCCAAATCTTACGTGTGGTATTAGCGCGATACAACGTATGCATTTTTCTTGTTTGTGCTCTTACGCCAATTTATGTGGCGCCTTTCTGCAGCATACGCGACAAACAGTCAAGCGCCTAATGCTCTATAGCATCACAAGTGTGGAGGCCTTTCGCATACGCGTTGATCAGTCATTTCAATTTACGATTCTGTGTGCTCCGTTTATGAGAAAATAAAGCATACGAAAAAAAAAAAACGATTGAAAAAAAGCCCCCCGCCTGATGTCCTGAGAATGAAACACGTACAGTGGCGCTCAATATGGGTTGCAACACGCTGGCTGTGGTTAAAATGACTCCAAGGCTGAACAAAGACACTGACAAACGTTAAATTGGTTCAGAAAGTTCGGTTAATTCAGAGAGATTTATTGACTAGCTTTTTTATCTATGCAGGTGCACTTTGCAGTGTTGGCGCCATTTTGAGTACAGACAGCATGTTGCAACTCATATCGGGCGTGAATGTAGGTAGGATGTTCAACGTACGTAGGATGTAGGATTGATACATCGAATAAATGGAATTTCTTAATATCTCTGTCGGACCTTAATTATAAGGTCGAGCGCAAACGGACGGCAAAAAATGGGCGAGCATCGCCATTAAAATACTGCGGCTGAACTCTACCTAGGCTGAAAAACGGCAAAGCTGGCCCAATATTAGCCAATGAAAGCCCGCTGAAATCGGCTGAAGAATGGCAAAAAGCGGCCCAATATTTGCCACAGAGAGCCATTGGCTAGACCGCTAGACGGCGGCAAATTAGTTCTATATTGCCGGTGAAAACAATATTAAGCGATGGGTAGTAAAATAGGCCCAAGATTTCCGGCTGAAATCAATGGCTCAGCCGAAATTGGCTGACTGCCGGCAACATTGGGCTTTTATTGGGCCTCGCCGAGCCGCTGGAGGGCTCTCTCGTGCCACTTATAGGCCGCAGCCACCGACAGGGCAAAGAGAGGATGCAATCAAGAGTGGCTCATGCAATGGATGTGATCACCGCGCACACTATACGAATGAGTGTCCTACGAGGCCCTCTACCCAGCGTATTTACAACCAGACAAACGGCCACGGACGGCAGTGCTAGCGAGCTTCCAGGTGCTCGCTAGCGTTGGTGTAGAACACCTGATAATTGACGCCACACCGGTGTCAACCAACAGGAGATGATTGTCACCGGTGTGGTGGACCATCCCAGAGCCCTAGGCTAACTCAACCGTCTAGCGCCTGTGGTGGACCATCCCAGAGCCCTAGGGTAACTCTACAGTCTAGCGCCTAAGAAAAGATGTTAAAACGCGCTTATGCGTAGGCTATCACCGATTAAACGATGTCAAGGTTCGCGACGCTTACAAGTGCCCCTCTATTGAGTCCATTTCATCTAGTCTGGGAAACGTAAGAGTGTTTACGACGCTCCATTGCTCTCGCGGATTCCCTTTTACTGTTTACAAACACATGCCCACGACGGCATCCGGTTTCGTCCACCGATGTGCCTATAATAGCACCGGCGGGCAAGAAGAGCCTTAGCGAGTAGCCGGTTGATTTTCTACACTTTCCTTCCCTATTTAGCAAAATATTTTCAAATAAAGCTTCTTTTGAGCTACACAAAGATTATTATAACAGATTGCGTTGAACTTTATGCACCTTCCTTTCATCTAAAAAAGCTAAAGAAAGACTTTCCTTACCCTGAAACAACTTGAAAACGCGCTTTCGGTTTCGGTGTTAGGGGCTGATAAATAAGGTGACCGGAAGTTTCTTGGGGTACAACGCTTGCTGTTGTTATCGCAATCTTGAAAACCGTCTATAGATAGAGATGGAACCAAGCGACATCCATAGGACAGCATTCACGTGCTACAAACGGCTCTACAAATTTGTCCGCATACCATACTGCTTGAAGAGCTCACCTAGTTCTTTGCCATGCCTAATGAGTACTGTCCTCGATGATGTGCGCTCCAAATTTACCTGGTATACATAGTCGTTCTCATCTTTTCGCGCAATTACCATTATTCTTCAGATAATGCAGAGAGCCGGACTATCCTGAAACCCTAAAAAAAGTCACCAAGGATGAGCTGCAAACAGATGATACTGACTACGGTCTCCGCGCTCTGTTGCTACATGAATTCGAGGCTATAATGCAGCCAGTTGCGTTTGCCAGTCGCGTTCTAACACCGGCGGAAAGAAATTATAATCACTGAGCGCGACTGCCTCGGGATTGTATTAAATGCGTAGCATTTCTTAGCGAACTTCGGCGACTTTGAGCGTATCTATCTATCTATCTATCTATCTATCTATCTATCTATCTATCTATCTATCTATCTATCTATCTATCTATCTATCTATCTATCTATCTATCTATCCATCTATCTATCTATCTATCTATCTATCTATCTATCTATCTATCTATCTATCTATCTAGCCGCCTACGATTTTGTGCTCTCCTGGCCGTATCGTTAATGGGATTTATACCAAAAGTGGTATGACATAACATGACTCTATGACGAACACGATTGACAGATCATGTCATGAAAATAATGAATAACTAGTCATGAAAAGTATGATTTACACGCCATGGCCATAGTGCTCCTGAGGCTGTTTTCTTAACTTGATATATCTAAAAATTGGTACGATGAGACATTTCTGCCCTAAGCAACATAAATGACAAGTGGTAATATAAAAATTATGACCTGCATGTCATGTACATGTACAACATGATTTACATGCCACGCTCATGGCGCACTGACAGCCGTTTTGCGTGCTGGATATACACCAAATTTGGTATTGCGTGACGTGACTGTATGATGAACATAAATGCCAAGTGGTCATATCGAAATCATGACATGTCATGTGCAACATGACTTGCATGCCACGCTCATGGCACGCTCGCGGCAGTTTCTCTTGCTTGATATACACCAAATTTGGTATTAAGTGACGTGACTTTATCACGAACATAAACGACAAATGGTAATATGGAAATGATGACATGTCATGTGCGACATGACTTGCATGCCATGCTCACGGCACTCTCATGGCCGTTTCGCTAGCTTGATGTACACCAAATTTGGTACTGAGTGACGGGACTGTATGAAGAACATAAATGACAAGTGGTAATAGGGAAATCATGACATGTCATGTGGGACATGACTTGCATACCACGCTCATGGCGTGCTCGCGGCTGTTTCGCTAGCTTGATATACACCCAAATTGGTGTTGCGGGACGTGACTGTATAGCGAACATAAGTGGCAGGTGGTAACATGAAAATCTTGGCATGCCTGTCGTCTACAATGCCATATAAATGCCACGCTCATGACGCGCTTGCGTCTAGTTCACTAGCTCGATATACACCAAAATTGGTATAACGCGATGTGACTGTATGACAAACATGAATGACTGGTCCTAACATGTAAATCATGACATGCATATTATGTACAGCATGATTTACTTGTTGCTGGCTGCTTCGCATTACATCGGATTCCCCACAGTGTGTGGGATCTGCCGGTTTTTTTTGTACTCAAGAAATTTGATATGTCCTTGGACGGTCTCTACATTACAGTCAACACGGATCATATGACTCTCACTCACCGACTGCAATTGTAGCCTTCAATATAGGTTACGCCAGACACAGATCAAGGAGGCAGCGCAAAAGGACGAAAACTATGACTGCACGAAAGAAGACGAAGGATGGCCTGCCGATGCCGCTTTGGCAACCAAATAACAGTCCGTCAAAATCGGCGGTTGAAGTGTTCGCGAGGCACCATTTTCTTGCTTTGTATAATCATAAAATGTAAAAGCCAGTAGAGTTTGATTTTCCGTGTTTCAAAATGTCGCCAAGAGTGAATGACGCAGAGGCCGCTTCGAGACATAGACATTTCTGCAGACTGCAGAGTATGTAGTTCAAGTGATATGCCGATATAATTTGAAATAAAGCGCTAACATAAATTACTTCAAGATTTCTTTAAAATATTTTATATGCTGAAGTACATCATATTACAGTGCCTTTTCTTGAAGGCAGAGAAAAAAAACCGGAAGATCCCACGCACTATGGCAATCGACATAATGCGAAGCAGCCAGCAATTAGCAAATCATGCTGTACATAATATGCATGTCATTATTTTCATGTTAGGATCTGTCATTTGTGTTCGTCATACAGTCACGCCGCGCAGTACAAATTTTGGCGTATATTAAGCGAAAGTGGACGATTCTGAAGTCAATTCTGGCTGTTTCTAGGTTGTTTCTAGGCTTCAGCTAGGTTAGTCATCAAGCGTATGTCCAAACTCCGACGCAGAGAGTTGGCATATCTCATAGATCTACAGGGACACCTTCGCGAGATTCCATCGCTACGGGCTCTTTCGCAGCCGCCGTCGCCTTTCCCGTTCCCTAGTATGGCTGCTTCCCACTACGCGGGCCATGCCTGAAGGAATAGCATGGCTGAGTGGAGTTCTTTGTTTCTTATTATTCCTTTCTATCTCTCTTCTCTTTACCTTTGTTCCTTGTATCCACTATTTAGAATGTCTTTCTTTCTATGTTTCTCTTTTTCGTATTTGTTATCTTTATTTTTCCTTCTTCCCCTTATTTTTCTCTCTTTCTGTGTTTCTCTTTTGCTCTATTTCTGTATATTTCTCTGTAGTTCTATCTTCTTATGCCTTGATCCTCATTGTTGCTCTCTATCTTTATTTCTTCTATTTTCTCTCTCTTTTTTTTCTATACCCTTTCATCCCCCCTATCACTTAGCGAACCAGTGGTGAGTATTGTGATTTGCCCAATTGCTGGGGCATATACCCGCGATGATAGTCATTTCTCGGGCTAATTGTACCTCTCTGCTCCTATGCCTCACTTTCCAATTCTACCTTCTCTCTATACGATACTGTGCAAAGCTATCGTATGATCTGTCAGCGTGCAGAGAAAAAATGTCGTCGAAAGACGACAGTCTTGTGCCGGCCGTACTCCTATGTTTTGCCTTGTGACAGCACCTACTCTACGTTGAATTGGCCGCATCTGGCTGGCATTGATAAAATAGAGGCGGGCGCTGCGCGAGATATGGGCGCCATCGAAAAACATGAGCTTGTGCTGAACCAAGGGCCACTACCAGCGGCTGAACTTTATTGTCGGCAAAGCGCTCTTTCGTGCAAAGCGTGGCAGTTCATGCACAGCTTCGCATTTTCAGCACAGCCTAAAAAACACTAGGGACTTTAGAATTATGTATTTGTGTATTTTCTAATAAAAGAACACATGACCTGATACTTACATATTAATGTTGCGCCTCAGGTATGCGTAGTATTTGCATTTTGATCGAATATGTTCATAAGTATGAACGAAAACACCAGTTCAAGATGGATGGGCGTTCAGAAATTAGTTAAACTTTGGCCGAGTAGCTGAATCGGGTCACGGACAGACAGTCAGACAGACAGCCAGACCAAAATTTTTGCGTGTAAGTATCCCAAGAAAGACTATCGTCTTTAAAAAACTTGAAGGACACTGTACATTCCAAAGTGTTCTCGGCGAAAGCGTGTGGCCATTCCACTGACTATGCCATGTCCTTTTTTTCTTTTACACTCTCACAGGGATAACACACAAACCGAATGTGTGCGTGTTTTCTTTTTTGTTTTTTTTACCGCGAATGGCAGCGAGACGCGAGACTAATCTTCCTCCGTTCGCATGCGTTAGTATTTTCTCGCGCATTGCGCATCGCGAAAACGCCATCCGCAATTCCAGCGCTTAAATTGACGGACCCTTTGTATATTGTCACGTGGTCGTGACGTCGACGAAGGCAACAGTCGGCGTTAAAAGAAAGGAACTCTTTATTAGGCCGAACTTGTGGCCAAGAAACTGAAAGTCAGGCTACAGCAATGCACACTGGCACTGAAAGCGGCGAACAGAGCGTCGGCCGTCGATAATCTGAACATCGTTGGAGCGCGCCGGCTTTTATGCATCACGCGTCGAACATTCTAGCCTTATCACTGGTCATCGTGCACGCTCTGGAATAATCTCGAGTGGTCGCGTCTTGCGCACAATCTTAACAAAACGATCTACAATAATCGCGAAGGTTGTAGAACAATAAGGCGCTGTTTGAGTTGAGCTTTGGTGACGGTCTTTGTGGGTGAAAACCGAATACAACAAAAAGTGAAAATAAGAATAGCGCGTGGCAATGCCCCCTCTGAAAAGGCATCGTCCCGATGCTTAAAACAGAACACGGGGGGAAAATGCATGCAACAATAAATCACAACAACAAAGAAAGAAAGTACAATAATTAAGCAATAAGTGCAGTTCTCAGGTTTGCTAACGCGCGTAATACGGCTTGAGGCGCACGACATGGACGACTTCGGGTCGCGCACGGCGCCGTTGAGGGTTCGTTATGCCGTCCGGGACGACCTCGTAGTCAAGAGCACCGAGACGTCGAACCACCTTGTACGGCCCGAAGTATCGCCGTAGAAGTTTTTCACTAAGTCCACGTCGGCGTATCGGCGTCCACACCCAAACGCGGTCGCCGGGCTGGTATTCCACGAAGCGTCGTCGAAGATTGTAACGGCGGCCTGTCAGTCGTCTGCTGATTCTTGATCCGCAGGCGGGCGAGCTGTCGTGCTTCTTCGGCGCGCTGTAGGTAGGCGGTCACGTCGATGTTTTCTTCGTCCGTCACGTTTGGTAACATGGCGTCGAGTGTCGTTGCCGGGCTCCGTCCGTAGACCAACTTGTATGGCGTCATCTGCGTCGTTTCTTGCACGGCCGTGTTGTATGCGAAGGTCACGTACGGAAGGATGGCGTCCCACGTCTTGTGTTCGACGTCGACGTACATGGCCAGCCTGTCGGCGATGGTCTTATTTAGACGCTCGGTCAGGCCGTTGGTCTGTGGGTGGTACGCGGTGGTCCGGCGGTGGCTTGTGTGGCTGTATGCCAATATCGCCTGGGTTAGGTCAGCCGTAAACGCCGTACCTCTGTCGGTGATGAGAACCTCTGGGGCGCCGTGTCGAAGGACGATGTTCTCAACGAAGAACTTGGCTACCTCGGCGGCACTGCCTTTGGGCAGGGCTTTTGTTTCGGCGTAGCGGGTGAGGTAGTCGGTGGCTACGACGATCCATTTATTTCCGCAAGTCGACGTTGGGAACGGCCCCAGGAGGTCCATCCCGATCTGCTGGAACGGTCGCCGAGGAGGCTGGATCGGCTGAAGGAAGCCTGCTGGTCTTGTGGGCGGTGTCTTCCGTCACTGACAGTCTCGGCACGTCCTTACGTAGCGAGCGACGTCGGCGGCAAGGCGCGGCCAGTAGTATTTTTCCTGTACTCTGGCGAGCGTGCGGGAAAGTCCGAGGTGTCCAGCCGTCGGGTCGTCGTGTAGAGCCTGCAGGATTTCTGGTCGCAGTGCTGAAGGCACGACGAGGAGGTAGTTTGCTCGAAGTGGCGAGAAATTCTTCTTTATGAGAACGCCGTTTCGCAAGAAAAACGACGCGAGTCCTCGTTTGAATGCCTTTGGAGCAATGGCGGTCTTGCCTTCGAGGTACTCCACGAGGCCTCTGAGTTCCATGTCGGCTCGCTGTCGTTCGGCGAAATCATCGGCACTTATGGTTCCCAAGAAGAAGTCGTCCTCCTGGTCATCCTGCGGCGGCGGGTCAACGGGGGCGCGAGACAAGCAGTCGGCGTCAGAGTGTTTTCGTCCCGACTTGTAAACGACGGTAACGTCGAATTCTTGAAGTCTCAGACTCCATCTTGCGAGACGACCTGAAGGGTCCTTCAGGTTAGCTAGCCAACACAAGGCGTGGTGGTCGCTCACAACTTTGAAGGGCCTGCCGTAGAGGTAGGGGCGAAACTTTGACGTTGCCCAGATGATCGCAAGGCACTCCTTTTCTGTTGTGGAATAGTTGGCTTCTGCCTTGGATAGCGACCGGCTAGCATAACTGATAACCCTTTCCACTCCGGCAGTTCTCTGGACAAGAACGGCGCCGAGTCCTACGCTGCTTGCGTCGGTGTGGATTTCCGTGTCGGCGTGTTCGTCGAAATGCGCAAGTATTGGAGGTGTCTGCAGGCGTCGTTTCAATTCTTGAAATGCTTCAACTTGCGCCGCTCCCCACTTGAATTCCACGTCGTTTTTCGTGAGCTGAGTTAGTGGCTCGGCGATGCGCGAAAATCCCTTGACGAAGCGTCGATAATAGGCGCACAAGCCGAGAAATCGGCGTACGGCTTTCTTGTCGGTGGGTGGCGGGAATGTAGCGATGGCGGCTGTCTTTTGAGGATCGGGGCGTACTCCGGACTTGCTGATCACGTGACCCAAGAACAAGAGCTCCTCGTATGCGAAGCGGCACTTTTCAGGCTTCAAGGTGAGGCCGGAGGTCTTGATTGCTTGTAGTACTGCGTCAAGTCGCCGGAGGTGTTCATCGAAGTTTGAAGCAAACACAATGACGTCGTCCAGGTACACCAGGCAAGTCTGCCACTTCAATCCTGCCAGTACTGTGTCCATAACCCGTTGGAAAGTCGCAGGCGCCGAGCAAAGACCAAAGGGCATGACCTTGAACTCGAAGAGGCCGTCTGGTGTTATAAACGCGGTCTTTTCTCGGTCTCTCTCGTCGACTTCAATTTGCCAATAGCCGGTCTTGAGGTCCATCGACGAAAAGTACCTCGCGTTGTGGAGTCGATCCAGGGCGTCGTCTATACGTGGGAGAGGATACACGTCCTTCTTCGTGATCTTGTTCAGGCGGCGATAATCGACGCAGAAACGCAGGGTTCCGTCCTTCTTCTTCACTAACACCACGGGTGACGCCCAAGGACTCTTGGAAGGCTGGATGATGTCGTCGCGTAGCATTTCGTCGACTTGTTGCTTTACAGCCTCGCGTTCTCGCGTTGAAACTCGGTACGGGCTCTGGCGGAGTGGTCTCGCATTTTCCTCTGTTATGATACGGTGTTTCGCGATTGGGGTCCGTCGAATTCTTGACGACGACGAGAAGCAGTCCTTGAATTGCAAGAGCAGACTTTTGAGCTGGTCTTGCTTGTGCTTCGGGAGACTCGGGTTGACGTCGAAATCTATTCCGGGACCTCGATTCGTCGAAGGAGGTTCGGCAGCATCGGATAGGGCGAAAGCATTGCTGGCGTCCACGAACTTCTCGATGTAGGCGACAGTCGTACCAATGTTAAGGTGCCTATATTCGTGGCTGAAGTTTGTCAGCAGTACCTTTGCTTTGCCCTCACGCAACTCGGCGATGCCTCTTGCGACGCAAATCTGGCGGTTCAGGAGCAGGTGCTGATCACCCTCGATGACGCCTTCGAAGTCTGCGGGTTCTTCGGTGCCGACGGAAATGATGACGCTGGAGAAAGGCGGAACGGTGACCTGCTCTTCTATCAGATTTAAAGCATGGGTCGCTGGCGTCGTGTGGGGCGGCAGTGCGTTTTCTGAGGTTAGGGTTATTGATTCAGACCTCAGGTCGATCACGGCGCCATGTTGACTTAGGAAGTCCATCCCAAGTATCACATCCCTGGAGCACTGTTGCAGGATTACAAAGCTCGCAGGGTAAGTCCGATTATTGATAGTGACTCTTGCTGTACAGACTCCGATTGGCGTTATCAGGTGACCTCCAGCTGTCCGGATTTGGGGTCCACTCCAAGCGGTCTTTACTTTCTTCAGCTTGGCGGCGAATGGCCCACTGACGACGGAATAGTCGGCACCAGTGTCGACGAGAGCGGTGACGTTGTGACCGTCGATGAGAACGTCGAGGTCGCTAGTCCGTCGCCTTGCGTTGCGGTTAGCTCGCGGCGTCGGATCACGGCTGCGTCGATTTGTTGCGCTGCGTCCATCATGTTGAGTCGTCAGGTCTAGCTCGGTCCGCGAGGTTTCGTCGGCAGTGCTCTGTCTGCTTCGCGTCGTGTTCAGCAGGTTTCGTCGCGTCGTCGTCGTCGGCGTCGGCGGAGGATCTTCGGTAGTTCGACGTACAGCAACCGCACCTCCATCGGTTGCTGCCCTTAGTTTTCCGGGTAAGGGCTAGGTGACCGGCCCCGGTTAGGGCCAGTGTACTGCCGGCGGTGCGGTGACATGTATCGGCCGGGCGACGGTGAGCGGGAAGGTCGTCGGGGCGTCCACTGAGCTCCTGCGAGGTAGTCGGCGATGTCTTGCGGTCGTTCACCCCGCTGTGGACGAGGCGCGTCGACGGCGAAACCGCGTAGGCCCATCTGTCGGTACTGGCAGCGGCGGTATGTGTGACCAGCTTCTCCGCAATGGTAGCAGAGTGGGCGGTGGTCGGGAGCGCGCCAAACGTCGATCTTCCTCGGGCTGTAACGCTGGCCAACAGGTGGGCGGTATAGTGTCGTCGGTGACGGCGGCGGTGGTGTCTGTCGTCGGAACTGCGGCGGTGCGGCGCCTTCGCGTGGGCGCGGAGGGGGAGCGTTACGACGCGCTGCAGCAGCATAGCTCATCGCTTGTGGCTCAGGCTGCGCTGGTTCGTGTGCTCCCAGATATTGATGGATTTCCTGGCGCACGGCGTCGGCGATCGGCTCCACTTGAGGCTGAGGGGATGGCAACAATTTGCGTAGCTCCTCCCGAACGATCGCTCGGATGGTGTCGCGGAGGTCGTCGGCATGCAGCGCTTGAACCTCCCCGTAGGTCATCGAAGGAATGCGGCGGTTGTACTGGCTGGTACGCAATTCAAGCGCCTTTTCAATTGTCGTTGCCTCGGTGACGAATTCGGCGACCGTCTTGGGCGGGTTGCGGACAAGTCCTGCGAAGAGTTCTTGTTTCACACCCCGCATAAGCAGGCGCACTTTTTTGTCTTCGGGCATGTCAGCGTCGGCCTGGCGGAAAAGTCGCGTCATCTCTTCCGTGAAGATGTTGACGTTTTCGTTGGGTAGCTGCACCCGGGTCTCGAGCATTGAAGCCGCCCTTTCCTTTCGGATGACGCTCGTGAACGTGTCCAGGAACGCGCTGCGGAAGAGGTCCCAGGTTTAGAGTGAGGATTCCCGATTCTCGAACCAGGTCCGTGCCGCGTCTTCCAGGTAGAAGTAGGCATGGCGCAGCTTGTCTTCGGCATTCCAGTGGTTGAAGGCGGCGACACGTTCGTATATTTCCAGCCAAGTTTCCGGGTCTTCCCGCGATGAACCACGGAAAGTTGGTGGTTCCCTGGGTTGCTGGAGCACGATTGATGCAGGCGGCACAGGGGTGGTCATGGTCTCTGCAGTAGCGGTCGTAGCCTTGGTCTTCCGAATCTGATCGGGTAGAGGCCCGTGCTCTGGAGGTAGCCCTCGCTGCCTGCGGCTAGCTCGCTGATCGAGGTTGGCGCCGATGTCTTCTTCCCGATGTGGGCTTGGCTCACGGCTGGAGGGGGGCGTTCGGTACATGGACCGGGGAAGCACTTCCACCAGATGTCACGTGGTCGTGACGTCGACGAAGGCAACAGTCGGCGTTAAAAGAAAGGAACTCTTTATTAGGCCGAACTTGTGGCCAAGAAACTGAAAGTCAGGCTACAGCAATGCACACTGGCACTGAAAGCGGCGAACAGAGCGTCGGCCGTCGATAATCTGAACATCGTTGGAGCGCGCCGGCTCTTATGCATCACGCGTCGAACATTCTAGCCTTATCACTGGTCATCGCGCACGCTCTGGAATAATCTCGAGTGGTCGCGTCTTGCGCACAATCTTAACAAAACGATCTACAATAATCGCGAAGGTTGTAGAACAATAAGGCGCTGTTTGAGTTGAGCTTTGGTGACGGTCTTTGTGGGTGAAAACCGAATACAACAAAAGTGAAAATAAGAATAGCGCGTGGCAATATTCGAAAGTGTATTCCGTGGACGCATGTGTCCATTGGGACGGCGTCGGCCACAATGATTGCAAGGGCTGGGCACAGCGACGCTACGCAAGCAAAGCACGAGCGCTGTAGAGTCCGACGCGACCGCCGTCCGTTTGCGCACCCGGCGGCCACCTGATTCCGTGCCAGAGCTCGGATGGACAGACGGACGGACAGACCCACGGACGGACGCACACAAGGACGGATGGAGGGACAGACGGACGGACAGACGAACGGATGGACGGACGGACAAACGGACGGACGGACAGATGAACTGACGCACGCCGGGCGGACGGACACCGGACGGACGTGAGCATGAGACATTAAAGGCTTTCGCCTTAAAATTACACCATCTCCCGCTAAAGGGAACCATGTGAAGATGCGAAGCAGCGGGCGCTAACGCTTACACTGGCGTCGGCGTTGACGCTGGCGCTCATGGCAGCGTTGCACAGGAGAGAAACCTGGGGGGCGCAAAGCACGCAGTGATGGACCGGTATTTCCTACTGGAACATCCCAATCGCTGCCAATGGGCAATGAGAGACAGAAGACTCGGACTGGACACAGAGACCTGCAGTCCGCTTTTAGTTAACGCGCACGCTGCGAATTTTTATCGTTCGACAACGCACAGGAGAAATATCCCACCGGCACTACCTTGCAGGTCAAGATACAGTGCCTATATACGGGGTGGCCAGTGAACGGTTGTGCAGCGTAAGCAGTCGGTTTTTTCAATCAAGAAACTCGCTAGCAGACGCTGCCTGCGTCGGTGTTGCGAGGCCAGAGAGGGGGGAGCGTAGGAGAGGAGAGAGGGGGGAGGGGGACACGCATGCGCATTGGGGGTGTAAATGCCGCGGAAGGGGTGCCTAGAGGAGAGAGTGGGGGGAGGGGACGCGCATGCACAGTGGGGGGTGTGGTTGCCGCGAAGAGGGATGCCTAGAAGAGAGGGGGACGCTTAGGAGAGGAGAGAGGCGCAGGGGACGCGCATGCGCAGTGAGGGTGTGGACGCCGCATGCGGGAGGGATATCTAGAGGAGAGAGAGGGGGGAGCGTAGGAGATGAGGTGCGTGGGGAGGGTTTGCGCATGCGCAGTAATGGTGGTCAGGACGCACACCACCGCCACCGGACGGACGGACGGACGCCGGACGGACGTGAGCATTAGACATTAAAGGCTTTCGCCTTAATAATTTGCTCAACAGCCCACTTTACTGGAACGGTGGCTAAACTAAGCGATGTATACGAGAAATTGGAAATTCAGGCAGAAAGATACATTGCATTGCTGATATGTTTAGCTTTACCGCTGTTGTAGAGTATAATTAGAAAAGGTTGTTGCCTGATGTATTCGCTCTAGAGATGGTTGCCAATTCCCTTAGTGTTTAATGCTCTGCAGCGTGTCACGATATGCACAAAATGAACTTATTAATTCTCTGTCTGTATTCAAATGCTTCCAACTATGACGTCTATGTCGAATAAATACGATGAGAAAAAAATTGGGGGGACCCTTAAGCTTCGCCTTTAAGAGTTGAACGCGATAGCGATATCCCGTCCCTACTGCGTACTTCAATCACTTAGTGCATACTATGTAATGGGTAGTATGGTTTAAACCAGGACAAATTATGCGCGGCAAATGTGAAAAATGTTTTCTAACTTGCTATGCACCCACTACGTGGTGTTAAGGGAATACGCGCAGTAAGGTGTGTGCCGTTTGTAATGGGTGGCTGGCTTTAAACTATGGAATCGTTATGATAGTCACATATTCTGACGCCCGATGGCAATTTACGCTTGTACCACGCAATATTCCTGGGATATTACATGTTATATTGCGATGCCTATATAAAGGACGCTTGCGTTTGCGAAGCATGGAAGTTATTTTCACTGCATTTCCAAGCAGAGGAAGTTATTTTCACAGTATATCCAAGTAGAGGCATGGCTGTGTGGTAGATCACCTGCTTGCCATGCAGACGACCCGGGTTCGATCCTCACTCAGACCCGAAAATTTTTATTATTTATTTTATTTGCATCTTTCTCGATTTTTCGGTCACGGACAAGATGATGATTTTTCGGTCACGAACAAGATGATGATTTTTCGCTCACAACCAACGACGCCGACACCGACGCCGACTCCGGAATTTATGCGAAACGAGCTCTTTAACGCTATCGCGTTAAAACAAGCAAGGTTGCCCGAATAGCGGAGTGGTTAAGACGCTTGCCTTCGGATCGTAAGCACGCGAGTTCGAATCCCACCGCTTCGTGGGGGAATTTTCGCCAAAAGTTTCTGTTTGTTCGCTATTTAGTATATATTATGTAACAGAACTATAGAGAGAAACAGCACAAAAACATTCAAATATTATATTAAAATCACCTGCGGACGTTTATTTTAATCGCCATTGTTCCCACTTTCACCCTCCGGCTGCGAATCACGACGCCTGGTGCAAATCGCATTTGATTCGAGCATGCATATGATCAGTTACCCCTCCCCCCTCTTGTACTGTGGGAGTGCAGTCGTGCACTTGACCAAAGATCTTCATAAAAACCTGCAGTTCTTCAGTGTACGAATACATCATTTGAGCGAATATCCATAGAAATGGGACGTTAACGACTACGCACGTGATCTTGCTGCTGGCTTTCATGAAGGCAGTAGGGTGGCGAGCGGGGTGGGTTGGGAGAGCGTCTGCTGCGCTCGGTGGTGGGGAATGAGTGAGCGACTGAGTGTGCGGCGCACGCAGCGCAGGGAGAGGGAGACAGTGGGTAAGGGGTGCGTGTTTTTTTGCGCCGCGCGCCTTGTTTGCGCCGCACACGCGGAGAGTGTCTGCTGCGCTCGGTGGTGGGAACGCGCGTTTGCCGGTTTGAGGGGAGAGGGCAAAGAAGCAGACAGAGGGAGAGGAAGACTAATCTGCCTCCGTTTCGTATGCGTTCATATTCTCGCGCTTTGCACACCGTGCAGACGCCATCCGCGTTCCAGCGCTCATAAAGCGCATTCATCCTCCCGCGTCAGGGGTAGACGCCACAGCTGGCACCGTGCCAGGGAGCTTCGACGGCGGCGACGGCGCCGGGGGGGCGGGGGGCGCCGGCCTAGGGAGCTTCATAACTTCGGACGTTCAGCGCAAAAAAACACGGAGGCACAAAAGAAGGAGCTTCGCTACTAAAAAAACTGTGGGAAGGGGCATGTAGGGAAGGCTGTTTCAGCTCCACTAACGGGAAACCTGGGGAGGGGCGAACAATGCAGTTTGCGCCGGTGTTTCCCACAGAAAATCTTTACACTTTACTTCTTCACTTGCCACCGGTTCACTGACGCACTGTCATTTCACAGATATGTTTAAAGATGTTGCGTTTCGACTATGTGGCTTTACTGTAGAGACCCAGGCAGCACGCCGGCATTGGACCAATCTCGGCCTAATGTTGGCAAACATTGGCAGAAATATTGGTCCTACATTGGATTTTGGGGTTTTGCTACACCTAAATGTACATTGGTCCAATATTGGAAGCCAATGAATTCCCAATATTCGCAAAGATGGCTGAAGCCAATATTGTATGTCCAGCATATCGCCAATAATGGCAAAGATGGCTTAAGCCAACATTGTCCGTCGTACTTATCGCCAACATTGTATAAATATTGGCAGCTCCAATATTTCTTGCCAGCCTTTTTCGTTGGCTGCGCCATCATTCTTTCTTTTCCAGCGGTTAACGCCGGTTCTTGCCAGCCTTTTCGTTGGCTACGCCAATATCTTTCTGACGTTTTCCACTGAATGTGTAGTTTAACATGAGGTAAGTTTGTGTGCGTGTAAATGAATGCGTGTTGCCCACGCTTTTGCATTTAGGTAGGCAGTAGGAATAATCACCTAGAAAGGCTCAGAGTAATCAGGAGTTTATTCAGAATGTATACAGTGTACATATGGTAAAGATACAGCAGGTTTTGAAAAGAATTTCGCATTTCGCGCTTTGTCCTACTGATCGCTTGCTTGTAGATAACAGCTGTACAGAACCGACACTAAATATTTTGAATAACGATCTTATATTACTAATAGCAAAACAGCACCACTCACAAACACACTGCCGAAATTCCTCTCTGTTATGGCTTATTTGAGCTTTAAGTGCACCGAAGGCTCAAAAGGAATTGAGTGAAAAGCGAAGTGTGGCATGAAATGACATACATGAACGTCTACGCTTGAACAGGCATTCGACACAACTGTTATTCATATCCGCCTTGAACTACCAGTAAGTACATGGCCTATTTATTTATTAAGCGGTGACCACGCCAGAGCTTGAAAGAATGCGATAACTTAGAAACTATTCAAAATATGAGTGTTATAAACCCAGAAATTCTTTGCGCGAAACGAGTGGTGAAGGGAACATGAAAAACAGATGCTTAGCTGGCGCACAACAACGCGATAAAGGAACCAAATAACACACGCAAATGCTGACAATTTCGCTAAGGTTGAGCACTTAACTAACCAACTTCAACGCACACAACAATGCCCAGCACATGGATATTCACAAAGTAAAAGATCTAGAGAAAATACTGAGCGCACATTTCCCATACGAAAAACACGGAAAGTAACATGCAATGAAGGAAAGAAACGACTTACTGAACGCGATGCGAACACAAATATCCAGCGGAACGTTTGCGAGTTTTCAAAACACATCGGCGCTCATCTGCGGATGGCTTGTCAAAAGAAATCAAACCAGTCAAGTCCAAAAGATGCACACGGCAGCTGCTTTCTCACTGTAGCGTCGCCGTAGAACGTCATCCTGTCTCGGCATCGGAGTCCGTTTTTTCCCATGAAAGAAGAGCGCGCGGCCGCCGATGCCGGGAGCCCAAGCGAGGGGAAGTATCGCCGACTAACAAAGGATAGCCGCCGGCCAGAAGAGGCCGAAACGCGTACGCATCTTCGGTCCCGTCGTCTCTCGCCACACACCCTGCCCCCCCCCCCCCCCCCCACACACACACACCCCCGATCGTTGTTTTCAAAGGCAGTGAAAGCTCGGAACCACTGTCGAACCGTCGTGGGCGGAGCAGCCGTCCAGTGACAAGTGTTTTATGACCAGCCGCCACCATGCAACCCCGCTGCCGGAAGGAGAGGACGTAAAATTCGTGCGCAAAAGATGGCGTCGCACTGCTTCTCCGGCCTCCTGAACCCCGAGAACATTTATTTGAAGTGAGCACGTCTTGTTGTGTGAAGCGCTGAGAGTGCAAACGTAACTGATCCCCCATTTAAAGATTCCGCAAGCGATACCGCAGTCTTGGACAGGCAATCGCTGTAGCGCGCACACAAAAAAACTACGATACGGTAATCTAACCAGTCGTGTATCAAACACAAAAATACGTGGTGGGGCTGAAGTAACATGAAATGTTTTGATTGTTCACCGCTAATAAAGCGTGAGAACAATTTCCGGAGCGCACGCACAAAAGTCGAGCCAGTGCAAAACGCCCATTGCCAAACAAAATAGAATCCTTTTCTGCTCTATTAACTCATCAACGCTACCTATATACAGTGGCGTCTCTTATAAACATATCGTGGTTTTGGGACGTAAAACCCGATATTATTATTATTATTATTATTATTATTATTATTATTATTATATACAGCGTCAATCAATGTGAAGGCAATGTTCTAAGTTTTTTTTGTTGTTCTGACAGTTGCGGTGTATATGCTGGCTTTGTCGTACAATTAACGTTATTTTTTTAACAAGCATTGCAAAGTTCAATTTTGTTCTCTTTTTGCGTTTCCCTTCTCTTAAAAATCTTTCCAACAGCTCGAAAACTCAGTTGAGCACTTGGTGCATATTTAATTTTACATTGCTGAACATCTGTAAAAGAAATTTTGTTGAACTATTTAGCCTGTATTTTGTTCCATACCGAATGTCAACTGAGTAATACAACTCAGTAATGCCAACTCAGTCATGGAATGCAAACGCAGTAATGGAAGTGCCAGTTTTGTTTGTTGACTGACGACGGTAGACTGTTTTTGCCATCTTTATGAAACGGCACTGCCAACATTTTACATTGGCTGGCAACGGTATTCGATTGTTGCCGTCCTTGCAAGATGGCTGTGCCAATGTGTTATGAATGCTGGAAATGATGGGCCTTTGTTTCCGTCCTTATACAATGGCGGTGCCAATATTGCATGTTGGCTGGCTACCATGGCCCTTTCTTGCCGTCCTTGTATGATGTCATTTCCAATATTGTATTTTGGCTGGCTATGACGGCCCTTTGTTGCCGTCCTTGTACAATGGTAGCAACAATATTGTATTTTGGCTGGCTACGATGGACCATTCTTGGCATTCTGATAGGCTGGCTCTGCCAACATTGGTTTTGTAATGGATTGACTGGCCCTTCATTGGACCATCGTTTGCCAGCGTATAAACAATATTGGGCCAATGTGCTGTG
>JALIZH010022163.1:0-10649 GCA_030522465.1 Rhipicephalus appendiculatus | reverse complement strand
GAAGACTCCAGCGTTATCGCTAGCGGCCGCGTAAGTTCCAGAACTAACTGTAATGTTTGGGTTGTGCACGTAATCTGATCGTAAGGTTCTAAGACTATCTATAGTCGGTGACAAGCTAAGAATAAAAAGCCGGCAGATCCCACGCACTGTGGGAATCAATGTAATGTAAAGCAGCCAGGAAAGAGCAGGTCATGCTTTACATAATTTGCATGTCATGTTTTACATGTTAGGACCTATCATTTATGTTCGTCATACATCACGTCGCGCAATACCAATTTTGGTGTATATCCAGCAGTGTTGTACGGAACGGCGTTCCAAGGAACGGCGTTCCTGGAACTAGTTCCTTTTTGGAGGAACGGAGGAACGCCAGCGTTCCATTCAGGATCGGTGGAACTGTAACGGGAACTCGTTACAAATACGAGGGAACGGCAGAGGGAACGGCGTTCCTTCTGTAAACGTTCCACGCACGCACGTGGTGCAAAGCGGATGGGCCACCGCGTGTGCCGCGAAGACTCCCGCTTGCCTTTCAAGTTTCACGTGAGCATGGTGCATATTTTTTGTGAGTGAGGGAAATGCGGGGGTTGTCGTACCTCGGGTGCAGAGTGGCCGGTTTGCCTGTTGACTGGTGCTGCGCCCTCGTGCAACCTTTCTTCCCACAGAGGGATTAGTCAGTCTGCAGACTTTCGGTGAAGCCTTTTCTCTGCACCAACGCACGTAGGCCGCGGTCCCGTGGGAACAAGCCATCTTCGTCCGTGCCGCGCCAGCTTGCGACGAACGTTAAGCGACACCCTCCCCCTCCCCCCTCCCCCCTCCCCCCTCCCCCCCCCTCATACGCAGGTGCACGTGAAATGACGATGTGGCGTGTTGGAACCACGTCATAGTCGTGGAGAAGACGTGAGGCAATAAATGAAACAACGTCATTTAAAGACACAGAGTAAGGTAAAATTAAAAGAAAAAATTCGAAATTCAGTTCTTTGCATGTTTGGAATGCCGATCGAAATTGTTTCCAGTTGCGACATCTTCCTTGAGGGGACAACGAGTGTCAGTATGGGTGACAATCCGCGTCGCTAATTGAGTGGCGAGTTATTTCGAGGCGGCGGACGCTTTTGATGCGCCCGGTAGTACGAGCGTGGGACCCATCTATCAGCGGCCTTCTCACGTCAAGGAAGGAACACCTTGGTGCCACTTGCTGCCACAGGTGAAGTGGGGTGGCCACGCCTAAGTCAAGGACGTTCACCTGAGCGGCTGTGCGCGGCACCGTCGGACGGGGCGTGAGTCCTGTGATTGGAATGCGCAAATTGGAGCCATTCCCCTATCTACGGATCTGGGGAAAAGGGACTCTTTATAATCAGCCCCCGCGGGCTTCTTTAATGCCTTAGACACGAGATGGTCACCATGTACCGAAATCATCGTCTTGTAACGAGATGCTCGCCATGTAAATAATGTAAAATAAACCTCAGTACGTTTCCCTTCCAGCCTATTCATGCTGCCTCTGCACCTTCCTCCCGGGTCTCTGGTGCCTGCAAAGGTCGCTCGCAACTGGGTTCAGACTTGTTCGGGAGTACAAAGTCCTTGCCTCGGCTGTGCATTTTCGGGGGTCACACATATTTCCAACACCACAGTTGGAATTACAGCAGCCTCCAGGGAGCCTTCGCTGAAAAGAGTTGTCCGCGCGGTGCTCATGTGAATGAGGTTTTGTGTGCTTGCTTAGCCAGCTACGTCTAGACGAAAACCATTATGGGCGTCAGCTCACTCGGCGCTCCTTGAAACCGAAGCTACGGCTGGGTGTTATGAAACCGTCTCCAAATATTTACCGTCACGTACTCGAGCAAACGAGATTCCCAGCTGTGGTAAGGGAATACTTATTGCAACAGGAAAAAAACAAGTAAAATTTTTTGTGTCAGGCAATGTCGGCCCCTTAGAGCAGTCGACCCAGCTGACTCTGTTGTGCTGGCAGGCTGTGTACAGGGACACCCACGACTTACTATAAACTGCAAACACTGTTGTAAACTTGTATTGTCGCAAGAGCAGCGTGTCGTAGTGCGAGCCGCAAGGCTCCGAGGTTGTCAGACTTTCGCTTAGAAGCTGAACATGAAGACCAACGTTTTGGAAAATAATTTGAAATCACGGCCGTTCGTCTTAAGCTGGCACGGCATGGTGGACCTGTTCCCCCGTGGTGTTAGTGGGAAGACGAGGGTTGACTGACCGATCTTCCCGTGGAAAGAAGGGTTGCCGAAGGGCAGAAGATGAGGCACTACACCAATCAAAGGGCAAGCAGGCGACGATTGAAGGCACTGCGCCGTGCTCCCTATTGGGCTGCAGAAATTAGGTGTTATTTTTCTCTTCCTTCTAACCACCACCACGATTGGCCAGCAGTGGTATTAAGGCGGAGCACTGGTGTACTAAAAAGTGGCCCCAGTGCTCCTTCTCGTATCCAAGTCGGCTCAGATGTAAGTCCTGTACCATGTGCTTTACATATAACTTACCTTAACTTGCCTTAAACGGAGAACATTTATTTGACATTCGATAGTTATCCCCATATTGCTACTTTAAAAATATTCGTCTTGTTGCGTCTTTTCATCTCCAGATAATATGCTGTCCTGTCAGTGATATTCGAGTTCGCATAGTATATGCAGTTCTATATGAGTATTAAATTGCTAACTTTGTTTCGCCTCAGGATTGTTTGATGATAATTGATTGAAAAATATTAATGTAACGATAATGTAACGACACGTTCCAATTTTCGAATTGGAACTGGAACGCGTTCCTTTCGGGTTAAGGGAACTTGTAACGGGAACTCGTTCCAAAATTGGCAAGGAACGAAGAACGAGCTTTCGTTCCTGTTTTAGAGGAACGTGTACAACACTGATATCCAGCTAGCGAACTGGACGCAAGCGCACCATGAGCGTAGCATGTAAATGGCGTTGTAGATGACATGCATGCCAAGATTTTCATGTTACCACCTGCCACTTGTGTTCATTATACAGTCATGTCACTCAATACCAAATATGGTGTATATCAAGCTAACGAAACGGCTGCGAGCGCGCCATGAGCGTGGAATGCAAGTCATGTCGCACATGACAAGTCATGATTTACATATTACCACTTGTCGTTTATGTTCGTCGTACAGTCACGTCACTCAATGCCATGTTTGGTGTGTATCAAGCTAGCGAAACGGCCGCGAGCGCGCCGTGAGCGTGGCATGTAAATCATACTTTTCATGACAAGTTATTCATGATATGACCAGCCATTTATGTTCGTCATACAGTCATGTTGTGCCATACCAAATTTGGTATAAATCCCATTAACGATGCGGCCAGGAGAGCACAAAGTCGTAGGCGGCTAAGATAGATAATAATAATAATAATATCTGGGGTTTTACGTCCCAAAACCACGATATGATTATGAGAGACACCGTAGTTGAGGGCTTCGGAAATTTGGACCATCTGGTGTTCTTTAACGTGCACTGACATCGCACAGTACACGGGCCTCTACCATTTCGCCTCCATCGAAATGCGACCGCCGCGGCCGGGATCGAACCCGCGACCTTCGGGTCAGCAGCCGAGCACCATAGCAACTGCTCCACCACGGCGGACAAGATAGATAGATAGATAGATAGATAGATAGATAGATAGATAGATAGATAGATAGATAGATAGATAGATAGATAGATAGATAGATAGATAGATACGCTCAAATTCGCCGAAGGTCGCTAAGAAATGCTTCGCATTTAAAATGAAGTGAAATCAGTTGATCGCGCACGATAGTAATGCGAGACAAGGAAGAACGGATGGGCGGCTGCATGGCAAAGCAGTGCAGGAGACAATTCACATCTGATATTTCGCGTGTATGGACCAATGGAGAGCATGTATATTATGTACGTCACTGGAATCACTGTCTGCGTCATGAAAGTGTGCAAGAAAGACGAGAAACGCCAGGAGAGAATAATGCGCTCATTTTTTGTATTTTTGAGAGGCTGTTGAGGGGGCCATTTAACATCGAAGAAAAAAATTTAACAGTGAACATCGCCACGCCGTTGCCACAGCAACCACCACAGCAACGCACCCCCCTTGACTCGCCGCGCCTCGCTGCCGTGACGTCGTGCCAAGCCGCGGATAAGCCGAAGCAACGCCGCCACCAAGCCGACACAGGGGGCCGCCGAGCCTTACTACCGCGACAGCTGGGATGATGTCACACCGAGCCGCGCATGCAACGCGCGGCAGCTGTGTGGACAACGCGCCAGGCACGGAGGGAGGAAGGACAGGAGAGGCCCTGCCCAGCCCTCGCGCTGGGAGAAAAGTGTGGCGGAAATGATGTCTTAGCGGCCCTATCCACTGGGCACAATGGCCGCGTTGCTATGGCTACGTGGTGCGCCGTGTTGTCCAGTGTAGCTGGCGTAGCAGCGGCGGCATGTGCGCTTCCCCAGGTTACACGTCGGTCTCGTACCGAACCGTGGCGGACAGTGTCCATTCTTTTGCCTTCTTGTTAGTTCCGCAGTGTTCTCCCGGCTCTAAATGCACCCTGCAATGTTTAGAGAACATGTTGGTAGCCACGGAGTCTGAAGAGCGCCTGGAACGAGCGCCTATACGCGCACCGTGCAGCGCGTAAGCAGATGATTTGATGTGCTCAGCGAAACCATGCTCAGGCACCATGAGAAAACGGAACCGCCTGGAACAATTAACGCCTTGCAGGTAAGTGACGGCTGTGCAGTGGACGAAACATCTGTGTCCTGCGCAAGACGAGATGGGGATGCGCGCGTGCGTGTGTGCGTGTGTTCGTGTGTACATCTAAAAGAAACTTTTTCTTCTGGTTTCTGTTTGTCATCCGTTCGTGTGCATTTTACCCACCTCACTTTCTTGGCGGAACTTGCGTATGTGAATTCTTGGTGGACCCCCTACATGAAACACTTTTGTGTTAATATAGGGTGTCCCAGATATATTTAGCCAGGCATTAAAAAATACTCCGATGCGCCCCTAAGACCACGCGACCAAATGCTGTTTTCTTACTATCGTACTGAGGTGAGTCGGACTAATTTTTGCGGTCCGCTTAATTGGTTATTTAGTCAACATTAATTAATTAACTTCGGTAGCAACGAAGTTAGGCAAATAACTCCTATAGAAAAATCGTAGAGTGGTCTGTCAAACACCCAATTAAAAAGTTTCTGCCTTTCTATCTATTCATAATTAGTGTTTTCCAAAATTACTGCCGATGCCCGCGAAATACAAAAAAAAAAAACACGTTACATACGCGCTTGCGCGCAGCGACTGCAGTGCTCTCAAACTTTCCGCGTGCGAACTAACACCGCATTTAGCCGGGTGTACCGCCGCTTAGAAGCGACAGGGCTGTGAAGGAGCAGGTGGTCGTTCGATCTAAATCATCAACCGTTATCGCTCGCGCTGCATAGAGCGATTGACAGACGCAGCAGTTCCGGAAAGCGACAGACTCGTGTGTTGGGTGTTGAAGCGAAGTTCTTTCGACTGCGATGCCTTATTCGCACGAAGAAAAAAGCAGACATGGTTTTTGCCCTAGCGCTGCAGGTGGACAGAGACGGCAGGCTGCAAGAATATTTCGCACCTGGCACCCTGGCACGCGACCTAGCCCGATGACTATAGTGAATATTTATGAATCATTGAAGCAAAATGGCTGCTTTGTAAGGAAGCGGCAAAAACCTTCACCCATAAGTGACGAGCTGCGCTCCAATGTGTTGGCGTATATGGCGATGAATCCACACGCTAGCACACGTAGCGTGAGCGCAGAGACCGGAGTGTCCAAATCAACTGTCTGGAGGATTTTGCAAGTAGCTGGACTGCACCCGTATCATCTGCATTTGCATCAATGCCTGGAGCCCAGGGATCTTCAAAACAGACTCGACTTGGTGAATTGGATTTTGATTCAAGTGGAACAGGACAGTGACTTTCTAGACAAGGTACTCTGGACTGAAGAGGCCACCTTTTCCCGAAATTCTCAAGTAAATCTCCACAATGCACACTACTGGAGTGACCGAAATCCATAATGGCTCGGAAAATCCCGCCACCAATATCAATGGTCTTTTAGTGTTTGGTGTGGCATACATGACAGCAAAGTTATTGGCCCAATATTTTTCAACAACACACTGACTGGCCGGAGGTACGTAAGTGAGATTCTTAAAGGGCCTGTTGAAGACTCAAGGTATATGTAAACTGGTAGCGTAACTTCCATAGAAGCCCATGTATCCAGTAGTTTGCCGCTCGTTGCCACCGTCGCCATCTACGTATGGAGGGGACAACTAACAGTAAAAAAAATAATAATAAAATATGACGTCACAACCGGAAGCGGTAGCGACGTCGTGAATTTTCCCTACATGGCGCGAAATTGAAATATTCCTTAATTGCTGATCTTATACATGTCTTTTGATAAATTCGCGATTTTATTGCGCCTTTATGGTTCGCCAATTACGTGCGCGAGAGAAAAGGAAGACCAACAAGAAAGATTGAGGAAGCAAGGCTGTTTTATTAGCCAAATAGGGTACTTGCAATATACACCAAAATACTTTGCGAATGAAAAAAAAATTATGATACAGTGACTCAAGAGCACAATACTTAGAAAACTCACGTTGTCCTACCGAGGGAAACTACTGGAGCGAAACAGCAGCCTCGGAGTATCACTTGGACGGGCTTACAGTACAGCGTTTCATCACGAAAGGCGAACGCACACGGGCCGCGTGTCATCGAAAGCAGTCTGCAGTCACTGGAGCACTTAACTACACAGTCCGTGAGCTAGTTCAGTTTCTCTGAAGTATCGCGCCAGTAAATAACACATAAGCAAATAAATACTATACGGAAGACACGCACGAAACCACCGCACAAAAGTGAGCGATGCGTCGTTGACCCGACAATGCGCCGAAATAAACACACGCCCACATCAGCCGACATCCCACGTTGCAGACTGCCTGCATACGCCCCCTTTTATGGCGCTCGAAAAAAAAAAATGAGGCAATCAACTATTTTGCGAAGTGTCAAATAAGCCGTAAAGTAAATTTCTAGTCTACTGTGACGTACATAAAATTAGGAGCATTCGAAAAAAATATTCCCTTGAGTTTTTCGTTTTCGTTATTTGTGCCCTCCTCACCTAGTCGCGCTTCAATCGTGCGGCGGGCGTTGATGTCTGTGGCGATATGTTTTCGACCACTTTTCGTTCCAAGTTTCGCGACCGATATAATTTGACCATGGAAGACTTCCGCTGCAACATACCGCTGGCTCGGCTTGGCGCGATGTGGTATCAGCATGAAGGGGCGCCAGCCCACAGCTCTAGCGAAGCCCGCGCATGGCTCTAGCGAAACAGCACACGTGTAGCGCGGGCCGCTTCGCTCACTAAACGATGAAAGCTTATCACCCTCGGGCTTACGCGGCAGCAAATTCGGCGGCAGCTTGAAACAGACGACAGCAGCGATTGTACTGATCGCGTCGATAACGCGGACGGACCGTCGCTCTGGCCACTGGTCAAGCAAGCAAAGCACGAAAAGCTTTGGCATCGGAAAATGCGTCGGCCGCGATTGCTCCCCCTGTGCAAGTGACTGAGAACAGCCTTCCAAATCTGCGCTTGTTGCCGCTAGAGGCGCCTTCCTGAATTACGTCTGCACGGAGCCTATACAACACGGAAACGACGACCCCAGAAGACTTGCAGGAGAGGATAACTGAAGTATGCCGTGGCATTTCACCAGTCGTACTCAAGGCAGCGACAGCGAACTTGCTCAAAAGGTCCCAGTGTTGTATCACAGCACAAGGTGACCTCTTCGAGTACGTTTTGTGAAAGCGCATGTCGCCAAATACAGTGAAACCTCGGTGATACGAATCTCAGGGGACCACCAAAAATATTCGTATCATCCGAAATTCGTATCACCAGAAAGCACAGAAAATTAGCTTGCGACCAAAGAAATTGGCGTACACTCTTATTTATTGTTTTTCAGGGTCGCAGCAACGTCAGGAACAACTCTGAATGATTGTCAGTTAAGTTTTTAGATGTAGGGAATCACACCAGTACTTGTAAATATACGCTCGTGTACGCTCGTGTTTATTAATGAACCAGGTGCGTTGTGACCCGAGACAGCAGTAACTCCTTCTAAATTTTAGTATGCTTTCTCGCGTGACACTGGAGTACTGCGGTGAAAGTAACAAAAGAAGCGCTTTGTCGCGATAGATCAACGCCACAAAATTCCAGAACCATGGTCCTACGTTATGAGTGTGTTATCACGGAGGTGTTGGGGGTGTTTTTGAAGATCTACGGCCGGGCCCGCACAAGTGCGCTCTCAGCAGTCGCGCATGTTGACGTTATGAGCCCTGACTCCTTCGCATTCTGACGATTTGGCGGTGCGGCGAACATGGCCGCGCTTGCGTTCCCGCGCTCGCACGTGCTTGCCACGTCTTCCGCGATAGCGCGCACAGCATCTCTTCGTACCTGGGCGGTAACGTACGTTCGTATCAAACGTCGCCGGGTGAAAATCGGTTCGCAGCAACCGTACTCCATTACATTGCAGGCCAATGGGCCTTGGCCGGGACGAAAGAAAAATACGTATCACCCCGAAATTCGTATAAGCTGTGATCGTATCACCGAGCTTTCACTGTAAACATAACACCAATAAAAAAACGGTCTATGGCCATCGAGGTGTCCGTTATTCCGCCATTATCAGCGTTTTCAAAAAGTTCTTTCTTTTTTTCGGGCATATTCATTTTCCTTACAGCTATCGCGCAATGACGCAACCGTTCCTTACGGCAGCGCAAACGAGACTGACTGCGTCTGCAGTGCTTATCGCAATCATGAATCGCCGCGAGGGAAGCGATATCGCTGGCGTAGATCACCCAACCACTGTCTTCGCCTTCCACCTGCCGTCTTTTAGGCGGCGGTACAACCGGCTAAGAGCGATGTTAGTTCCTACGCGCGAAATTTGAGAGCACTGCAATCGCGCGCGCAAGCGCGTATGTCCCGTGGTTCCTTTTTTGTATTTCGCGGGCATCCGCAGTAATCTGAAAAACACCAATTATGAATATGTATAAAGTTAGAAACTATTTAATTGGGTGTTTGACAGATCAATCTACGGCTTTCCCATAGGAAATATTTACGTAACTTTGGTGCTTCCAAAGTTAATTAATTAATCTTCACTAATTAACCAATTAAGCGGAACACAAAAAATAGTCTGACTTACTCCATACGATGGTAAGAAAAAATGCATTTGCTCTCATCGTCTTCGGGCGCATCGGAGTATTTTTAAACCCTGGCTAAAGATATTTGGGGCACCCTATATAATTCCAGTGTTGGCGGTAACGCGTTACAACTGTTGGCGTTACCGGCAACGCGTTACTTTTTCGGTAACTTAGTATCGTATTCGTTACCCTTTCGGAACTGTTACAGGTGACGTACTCACGTTAAGATCTTTCGGTAACGTGGGGTGTCACGTTACTCGTTACTTTTTATTCCACTTATCCCGGGACTTTTACACAAAACTCCTTCGTCTGATAGGTGTGACTTTGGAAAACCCCACGTTTTCTTTTTTGAGCCAGCGGCAGACTGCAGGGCCGCTTGGTGTTAAGGGTACCATCCAATGTGCCTGTCGACTGCCAAACTTAGTGTAGGTGCAGACGTATTCATTAAGAAGGTAGGAAAGCTGTCCGCTGACAGCTTTGAAATGCAGCTGTTTCCTTCATTACACAACAAATTTTAGTTATTTTGAAGTTGTCCATTCAGTACTCTAGCGCAGGTTATCAACATTGCTTTCAAGATGAAATTTCGTTCTTTCTAAAAAAAATTGAGCAGATCCCATGTACCATAGGAATCGATGTTTTGCGAAGCATGCGGAGGAAAGGTTACTGCGGTATAATTTTTTTTTATTGAACGAAACGTAACCAAATGATGCTATAGTTATGTACAAATGCTGTACGCAGAGACATATGTTGAACAGTGCATATGTTTAATATAACCAGTTGTTTACAGTTGCGTAACGATGCCAACAGGAACATGGGTATTACCAACACGAGAAGCGGTAAGCTGTTATGTAGCGCTTTTGTCTTGCGAGGATGGTAGCCCTGGAACCAACTTGAGGACCAACTTCAGTGGATGGCACTTAACTACAATTGTCATTAACCCGGCGTGACACTTGCATCGTGGGAGCATGTAATGTTTATAAATTTAGATAGCCAACACTACAACCACAATTGACGTTTTGCCAACATTACGCCTGACGCCCCACGGTGTTCTAGTGGTTATGGTGCTCGACTGCTGATCCGCAGGTCGCGGGATCGATTCCTGGCCGCGGCGGCCGCATTTTCGATGGAGACGAAAATGCTCGAGGCCCGTGTACTTAGATTTATGTGCACGTCAAAGAACCTCAGATGGTCGAATTTTCCGGAGCCCTCCACTGCGGCGTCTCTAATAATTATATCGTGGTTTTGGGCCGTTACCTCTTTGAAGCACGGAAATCGCCTTTGTTTAACATGTTCAATTTTTATGCATGAACTGTGAGAAAAGGTTACAAATAACACATTGAACTCACTGAAAAAAAAAATGAAGCTTGCAATAAAGTTTCCACGAGGTAGTGAGTGCTGCTGACCACCGTGCCGGAAGGGTCTTCTTATAATACATATTTCACATGTGGTCCTTCGCAATGTAGAGGCATAATC